>JBBBDQ010029012.1:295000-330000 GCA_037127315.1 Ascarosepion bandense
AACAATTAATATTTAAAAGGATTTTAAACATTAACTGTTGTATGATTTCGGTCTGAGGAGCAGCTATTTAGCTGTGAAATATTTATTACTCTTGGATTTGTAGAATATCAAAAAAATTTTTCAAGAGAATATATATATATATATATATATATATATATATATATATATATATATATTTCACCTAAAAAATGAAAATCAGAAAAAAAATTGAGCCAACTTTATTTCACCTTTTCACTTTAGTAGACCCTTGGTTATTGTTTGCATTTCTCTACCAGTCTTGACTAATCCCTTTCCTATCCCAATAAAAGAATGCTTATTTGGATGACAGGGGCTTTCTTGGTTCTTTGTGGGTAAACAAGGTAGTTGTTCATTGTGAGTTGTGGATATGGATTTTTTACCACTTTTTAATTTACACTCTTGCATCCAATTTTTAACATATTTCACTTTCATTGGGAAGAACTATTTCTTTTCTTTTACAATGATGCTCACCCTATACAAGGTCTGAGGGTCACTTGAGGTAAAGGATTACAGAGGAAGAGACATAGCCTACATAGATATTTGTGGAAGATAACAGTTAACCCTAAAACTAATCTCAGATCATAGCTTAAAAGATGTTTCTTCTGTTCAATCAGGTACTTGTAAAATCTGGAATGTCTATATAACATAAATTTAATAATTTTTTTATAAGACCATGAGAATGTTTTCTTTTTTAAGTTCTATTTTACCCAAATTATCATTGTTGCCAAATTCAGCATGAACTTTTTGTGGATCTTAAACAGTCAGGGTAAAAAAAATCACTTGTCACTTGAAATTGATGAAGAAAATCAGTCTTGTTTGTAATAAAATGAGTATTGCCAATTCTAATATAAAATGTTTGTATCAACTTACCAAAATAACCTATTCAGATTTAAGTGGCATTAACAACGATTATAGTAATGAAATCTTTTTCAAAATAACAAGTTATCTTTGAAAGAAAATGGTCAATGATTCTTTCTTTGTAATACATTTTTATCAGTCAATTTTGCTTTGAATATTGGGCGACATTAGTCAACTTTGGTTAACAAAGCATACAAATCAATAGAAAAAGAGGTACATAAAATTGACTATCACCTTTCTCATCTCAAAGGAGAAGAAATCAAAGACAATATAAAAAAGGGAATAAAATCTAAAGGGAAGAGAAAGAAGAAAGATAAAGAAAGAAATGAAAAGGGTAAACGATCTAGTGCAAAATGGTGAAAGTAAGGGTAATATAGCTGAACAAATTAGAGGTATTGACTGCAGAAACAAAATAATTCCTTGTATTTCAAGGGATATAAATTTGGATGACTAAGTTTTGGAGCATAAGTCTCCTTTTCGTTTCCATTTACTCTAAAACTTTGTTTTTGCTCACATGTCCAGTCCATGATATTCTCAGCATCCTTCTGTAGAACCACATTTCTGTTGTTTCAAGTCTTTTCTCCATCTGTGAATAGATTGTCCAGTATTCACTACCATATAGAAGAACTGTTGAAAAATTTCAAGAAAACATAAGTATGAAAGAAGGCTTGGAAATTTTAATTTTTTTAAAACAGACTGAAGCCAAGAGGGACAGAGAAATACAATGGTTAACCTACCTAGCAAGCTTGATGATGAAACAAGATAAAATTTATTAAGATAAAAAAAAGATAAAAAAGATAAAATTTATTAAGAGTTATGAAGAAGAGGAAATTATGGAAAGCCATGATTGCCAATGTACTGGAGGGACACAGCACAAAAAAAGAGAAATAAAAAAATATCTCTTCAGACATGAAATGAGGAAAGAGGGCTTGGAAAATCTGAGACTTACATGACAGATTAAAAGCAAGAGGGATAGAGGAAAACAATGCATAATCTACTGAGTGAGCTTGAGTGAACAGATGGCAGGACAAGGTTTAGGAAAAATAACACTAAGACAAAATTTATTAAGAGCTACAAAAAAATTGTGAAGAACTGTGATCATCAACATCCTCAAGTGACATAGCACATAAAAGAAGAAGGTTACAAGAGAAACTAAACGAACTGAATAGTGAAGTAATTAATTAGAAACAAGGAAAAGAGTACTGAACTGTTATTTTAATACCAATCCTCCTATAAGGCAGTGAATAATGGACAATTTCCTCACCAAAGAAGAGAAGACTTGGGGCAATAGAGATATAGTTCTACAGATAGATGCTGAGAATCATGGCCGTATCTGACTACCGGGCATGGGTCTGGGCTGATCCGTGCAATCATAGTGAAAATCCGGGCAAGGCAAAACGTCTTCGTCAGAAATCAAACTAAACAATTCACAAAGAAAGAAAGAAAGAAAGAAAGAAAGAAAACGAAGAAAACATCCAAATGAACACAGTAAAAATCTGTTTGTTTATTTATTAATTTTGGGAGAAAAAACTGGTTATACTCAGAAAGTCCAAACCCAATTTCCTGCTTTCGTTAATGTTCTGTGCCTAATTTCCATTGGAATAGCTGAAAAAATCTGCAAAAATCATAGTTTCTGGAAACGGATGACACATTGTCAATTAATAAATTTGGGCAATTTTCTCTGTGCCCAGTGTTTTTTTAGCATCAGCTACAGCCCTGCTGAGAATACAATGAATGGAGCAAGAAGGAAATTTTGAGCACATTTATACATAAAATATGAGTTGAAATTTCTGGGATACATAAAAAGACAGCCTAGAAATTTTGACACTTGCAGGAAATATTGAAGACAAGTGGAAAGCTGTGTGTAACAAAATTGCATAAATGCATAGTATAATAAGGAGTGATAGGGGATGGTAAAAAAATAAACACCGCTAAGAGCTACAATGGATAAGATATAGAAAGCCATGATTGTCTACAAATTGAAGGGACATGACAAAGAAGAAGCTATTACAAAACAAGTATAGCTAAACTCTTATAAATGGTGCCCAAAGTATTTTTCAATAAGAGAGGAAACATGCTGGGAAAAAAAAAAAAAATTAAATATGAGGACAGAAGGCTCTATATTCCTTTAGAATTCCCAGCTCAGGATCAAAATTATTAAATTGTTATGAATTATCTAATGTTTCATTCAGGTGGAATAATAAATGTTATGTAACCTTTCTGTAGGTCAATCCCTTAAAGCAATATCTTCTATGTGCCATGTCCCCCTCAAAGACATAGG
The DNA here is from genome assembly GCA_037127315.1 of Ascarosepion bandense. Classification (NCBI taxonomy): domain Eukaryota; kingdom Metazoa; phylum Mollusca; class Cephalopoda; order Sepiida; family Sepiidae; genus Ascarosepion; species Ascarosepion bandense. The sequence goes on from JBBBDQ010029012.1 coordinate 298,158, forward strand.
CAATCATGGCCTTCCACATCTCCCTAGCCCTTGTAGATCTCAACACGCTTTCTCTTGTTACCCTTCCCAAACCCTATTTAACATTGATTTGCTCAAGCCCATCAAGTATCTCATGCATTGCTTTCACCTGTCTCACTTACCCTCTATCTGTCCCATGAGCATCAGATTCTCCAAGCCCTCCTTTCTCATTACATGTCCCAGAAACTTCAGCTGTCTTTTCTTGGTGTAAGTATCAGTTTTCTTTTTGTTTCCATCCACTCCAAAACTTTGCCGTTGCTAACATGTTTGGTCCATGGTATCCTCAGCATCCTTCTGAAAAACCAAATTTCAAATGCTTCAAGTTTTTCCTTCATCTTTAGTGAGATTGTCCAGCATTTGCTGCCATATTGAAGGACAGACATCACAAAACAATCCAGTGCTCACTTCTTTGTTTCCAATGAAATTTTCCTGTCTCTCAATACTCTACTCAGCTTTTGGAGTGCATCATGGCCATGCCAATATATTGAACCAAAAAATTTAAAAGCTATCATGAAATGTTTACCACACTAAGCCATTAGTTCTTTATCAAGCTCAAGGCACAAATCCCTATTGAGATTTTAAAAACTTACTTCCACTCCTGGATCTTACAGCAAAAAATTAAATTTGGAAAGTCAAAATTGGCAACTATTAAAAAATATATAAATAAGAAAATATAAAAATTTCTCAGATGTCAAAATTTGATATCTTTATCAAAATATTACTAATAAAATAACACACTGGCTGCTCTTACCTCTTTTTTCAATTAACTTAAAAATATGTAGCATTTTGGTGCTGAGAGAAATTCAGATGTCATCCAGCCAAATCTCTGAATGTTATCTTTATATGAAAATAATACTTGACAAAGATATGTAATCACAAATGGAAAAATTACTTCAAGTTCAGTTTTTTGGTTAGATTTGGAAATGTTTTGATCTATGACGCTCAAAAGTTTTCTAATGATTTGTTTCAAAATCTATTTTTAATGCTCAATTATATTTTTATGTAAATGCTTTATTATTTCAATAGAGTGGAGGCTCAATAAAAGTAAAATATCATTTATACAATTTGAAACATCAAGGCAAAAAAATAAATAGTTTACGTTAATAATAAAACAAATATTATTTGTTTCATACCCTCTAAACTGCCTTACTTGTTCGCATTTCAAATTAAGTTCACAACAGCAGAAGTATTAATCTCAAAAAAGTAATGTTTGAAAACAGTTAACCTTTGGCAAGATTTGCATCTTGCTTGAGATTTCAAAATCTTTCCTTTTTGATATTAAAGCTAAAAAATTAAAAAGTCAATTATTGGTAAAATTAATATTTAAAAGAAAATATCAAAATTCATCAGATATCAAAATTAAACATCTGTATCAAAATATTATTGATAAAACTACTTTAACCAAATAAAATGTATTTCAAATTTGAGAAAAAGAAACACCCACAAGTTTATTAAATGGCTTTATTAGTAATATCTTGATATAAATGTTTAATTTTGATAGCTGATAAATTTTGACAATTTTATTTCTTACATTTAAATATTAAATTTGCCAATTATTTCCTTTTTAAATTTAGCTTTAAATTAAGTTTTAAAATCTTTGCCATAGCCACCATTGGGTATAAGAAAGATTTGGTATTGAGAGAAATTGAAGTAGGGATGAAAATCCTACCTTACAAAACATGTCATTGCTGTAGTCTAGCAACAACTAGAAGCTTATGAAGCCTTATTTGACTCATTGAACTTTTAGTGTTGAAGAATCTTTATTTTATTGCAATGGTTAGTCACAAGTGAGAAGGGAGATGAGATATGCTTATTTTATTAACTCAATTGCAAACACAAAATCTACTTCATGGCCATTTGATTTTTTACTAGGGTTGGACTGTGATGCTCAAAGGTTTTCCAGTTTTTTTAATTATCTTTAATACTTAATACTTTCACTGTATTACATTACCAACAGAAGAATCATTTGCTAATTTGGAACATGAAAGAAAAAAATAATATATCAAGAATAATTATTTTTGGAAAAAGCTGTTTGCTAAAATTGGCTCATGTACCATGATGTGGCACCTCAGATCCAGATCGCATTTCCTGGAAACAGCAGAGTGAAACAGGGCGAAGATGACCATTCACAAACTAAGATATATAAACTCCTACACCAAGAAAGCGTGAGTGAATTAAGTGATAAGTGATGTAAGATTTTATTCTTGGGTGTGGAGCCAGGAGAAAACTAAAAGAAAAGCTTTCAATAAAATATGAATTGGGAATGGGATAAAAATATTCCCCAGGGGATAATTAAAAATGTTAATTAGTTGCAATGAATAGCAGAAATGGATGGAAAACTTAAACTCCCAACCTTATCCTTGCTTCTGCCAAAGTGGATTAGCAGGAAGGTTAAGTTTAGAATGCTTCAAGCATGTCACTAGAAATTATCAGTGCCAATCCTCCAAAAGCATATTTTTGTTTAAATACTATTCAGCTAAAATCCTTACTTTCTTATAGAAAAACTTGTCCAGAAAATTTTACAAATAAAACTTGGCTGTCAACAAGCGGGCATCTGTTGTTTTTTTTTTAACAACTGATGTATTATATTGATATCCTGGCTATTCTGAATTTAAGTAGCGGGAGGAGGTAACTGACAAGTCACGTGTTTCAAAGGAAATCCAAAGTTTTCTTTTAATTCTTTTCCTTTTTTATGTGTATAACTAGCTTGAATGGAGGTCATTTCAAATGGAACCTAGAGGGTTCATTATTTGATAATTCAAAACAACATGGGGTAGGCAATTTTGCTACTTTAATTTCACTGGCAATGACTGGTAAAATGGTTCTTCTTCTATGTGCTATGTCTCTTCAGAAGGCACCAGATCATGGCTATCACCAACTTCCTATTTTTTGTTGCTTTTAGTAAAGCTTGTTGTCTTATCCCCTCACCATTCATTCTAACATCAATTCACACAAACTTGTTAGGTAGGTGGGCCACAGCCCATTTGCTTTCAATATATCTTATGAGTGTCAGATTTTCCAAGTTCACCTTCCTTGTTATCTTTTTTTATAAGTGTACTTTTTGTTTCCATTTTTCTTCAAACTTCCTCATTACCTTAGACAGAGCATGTAAGCAATCTCATCATTGTTCTGTAGAACCACATTTCTGTTGTCTCAAGTCAGTTCTTTATTTGAGGAGATTGTCCAGCATTCACTGCCATATAGGAGGATCAATATTATATAATAATTCATCACTTTTTCTTTACTTTTAATGATTGTTTTCTGTTTCTTAAAACTTTGTTTGAGTTTGAGTTTGAGTTTTGTTTAACAGCATATCAATCTCTGTCAGTTATTTAATGCCAAAAAAGTTGGGTTTAAAGATTTGTTTTTTTTTATGTTTCATTATAGTAAGAAAGTTGATTTAGTGAGATTTTGATGAAAAATTTATATTATTGTTTTTATTTTTTACTTTTAGAAAACTGAAGATGTCATCTACTTTTGTATTCAAAAATGTATTGCTGATAATATTTTTTTTTCTTCAAAAATGCATTATGCATTATAGCAATAACTTTTTTTCCTTCAAAAATGCCTTATGGCAATCATTTTTTTTTTCCTTCAAAAACGTATTGTTGGTAATATTTTTTCTTCAAAAATGTATACTTTTCTATAAAAGTCTATTTTTATACTTTCATAGTGTTTTGACCCCAGTTTGGGGGTTAACTATTTGCCCATAACTGGGACTCTAACAGGTGTTACCACTCTGGGTCAGGGTGGACCTGGAAACAACAGCAATTAAGAGGGGATTCCATGTTCCTCACAACTTTTCAATCAGAGGCCATGCTGCCGGATGCAGTTTACCATCATACCCAGAACCAGAACTTTATTTAGTTTTGGGATTAAATAAAATAGATTGTAGCCTCTAGTCTAATTCTATTATAAGTACATAAGTTCTATTAAATTGATTTTGGTCATATAGTACCAAAAACATTACTGAAATCTAGGAATTAGTTGATTTTTTGAATCATATTTTATGTCTTTTTATAACTGATAGTCATTTCTTTTTACTTTCATTTACTCCCTTCAATTTTCTTTGTTTGTCTGTTGCAACACAGTGTCATCTGCATATCCTTTGTTAAGACTGTGTCTGACAATAATAAATACTGGTAGGCCTTCCTGTTCTATTAGGATTGCTGCACTGTATAGGCTGAATAAATCCAGTGAGAAAATTTATCCTTGTCTTATGCACTTTTGTATGTTTGTGTATTTGCTCAATTCATTTTCTATCCATGTGTAGACAGTTTATTCCCAGTAGATATTTCACATTATTCTAATATCTTCCCCAAATAAATCAAGTTTTCCTAACACTTGAACTAGATCTTTGTGTAAGACCTTAACAAGTGATTTTGTATAGTCTATAAAATATTAACACATCTTTTTTTTTATAAACATTTCCCCCCAAGCAAGGCAGTACTGCCACTGGTTTTTTGTTCGTTTGTTTCGAGGTTTAATGACCTATCAATCCTTATGGGATCATTTAAGGTCATAACCAATAATTTTGGGTAAGGTTATTTTTATTTTTACAACATTTTTCTTTTCGAGTATCAAGATTCATTGGGATTTTTTTTAAAGAGTATGGTCCCCAAGTCCTACCCTTGTTATTTAACCCATAACTGGAGGGAAGGTACAGATTAATACCTTTCCCAAGGGTACCAGTGCTTAAGTGGATGCAGGGTATTCAACTGGAATTTGAACTCGGCTCACCGATTTCTCTTTCCGAACCAATATCCACTGCAACACAACGCACATCCGTCACTATACGCTTACAGCACCTGGTATTCCCAAGCAGTCACCCATCTAAGTACTGACCAGGCTCAACATTGCTTAACTTCGGTGATCGAGCGAGAACCGGTGTATTCAATGTGATAGGCCGTAAGTCTACTGCCACTGGTGCATCAGGGGTTACAATGAGATGAGAGATAAGACAGAAAAAAAAACAATACAGGTGATGTTGTAGAAAGGGTAAGATAGAGGTGGTAGTCATGAAGATAGAAGATGGCAAAGGTCGTTGCATTTAAACATTTAAAGATTGTAGCTATCAAAGAAGCAAGCATGGAAAAGGGAGTTTCACAAGCAGAATGTGCAAGAAAAGAGACTGATAGAGTAGAATTGGCAGTTAGATTTACCTATTTTGGTGGTAAAAGGGTGGGACTAGTTGCCAGTCCAGTAGAATGAGTAAACACATGCATATATGTATATAATTAAACCCTACATACCACACATATTTCAGGAAAATAAATATTTCTCTCACAGACAGTGCCTAACTGACCCTGTGCAGTCAGCAAAATTGAAAACAATGTGCATAATTAAATGGTGACAATTTATCCACCATCTACATACATAAAAATATGCATTTAGGTAAAAACATCATGTATAAGTTAAATGGGAACATACAAATATTTGAATGCAAACAGGTGTGTGTATTAGATTCTCCAAGCCCTCCTTCCTCATTACATATCCCAGAAACTTCAGCTGTCTCCTCCTAATGCTAAATATGTTTCCTTTTCATTTGCATCATCTCCAAAACCTTGTCATTGCTCCCATGTTCAGTCCATGGTATCCTCAGTAAAACCACATTTTTTTGCTTCAAGTCTCTTCTTCATCCTTGAAGAGATTTTCCAGTATTCACTGCCACACAGAAGTATAGATATCCTATAACAGACCAGTACTCTTTTCTTTGTTGCAAATGAAATCTTCCTGTTTCTCAATACTCTTTTTAGCCTTTAGAATTCATTCTTAGCCATTTTTTCAAATCTCAGTCTTGCCCTTTGCATAGTCTATAAAACATAGATACACTTCCTTCTGCATTTGTATTGCTCTTTCCAATAACATTCTGAGCATAAATATTGCATTCTTTGTTCCAGTGTCCTTGACAAAACTGCACTGTTCTTGTCCTATCTCTGTGCACCATATTTATCAGAATGTGGATGCTGAGTTTTGATATGTGACTTGTTAAACTGATTGTTCAATGAAGTTCACATTCCTTTGCACCTGACTTATTAGGCAGTGCTACAATAATCAGTCTGCTTAGGTCTTCCGGGATATCACCACTGTTGTAGATTTCATTTATAATTTCTGCAAGTTTGTCTTCCCTGAAGCCATCTAAGGCTTTCAACATTTCTATTACAATACCGTATAGTCCTGCTGCTGTGTTTCTCTTATCAATTTGGCCAGTGCAGCCTCCACTTTGGCTTTTAGTATTTCTGGTCAGTCAGTATTTCTATGTATTGTCAGTTGCTTTCTCTTGTCGTAAAAGATATCTCCAATATATTCATCCCATCACTGAAGTATTTTCTCTCTCTCTAATATGATCGTTCCATCCTTGGATTTTATTCATCCTGTTGAGGAGCATGTCTTTTGTCCTGTTAGGTCTCTTATTTTTCTTATGCATGTCTCCTTTATTAGTTATGCTCAATCTCTCTATTTCTGATAAAAAAAAGAATAAATGGTCCATGGTAGAAACTCAATTTTTTATGCTTCTTTATTTACATGTGAACATGCACAATCCTTAGATACATCCAACACACCTTTAAATTCTATATATTCAATAATAATAATAATTATACTGAATTTAATGCATTACTACAGAAAGTTTTCTTAAAATTTAGGATTTTTTGCCCAATCTACATTGCTGGCTAATGGTAATCTTAGAGCTGGTGGATTATAAATAGCAGCAGCACAATTCTTTCTTTCTATGAAAAGTATTCACTTAACCTTCCACTAGCACCGTCTTGTTTCAAAATCAGCGCGTCCCAGGCAACACCACATTTATATTGTTGTAGCTCATTTCTGATTGGCTAGTCAGACCAATCAGCATGACCAACTAATTATATAATTGGAATATTCTCTCACAAACTATTTTTTGTAACATCTGGTTTCACAGAAAGCAAGCCATTTTTTTTGCTGCCCTCTTGGTAACATCTCACCTAAATCATAACCTGACACACAAGACAAGTCTTTGCTGCCTTGCTCCACAAGGTAAGTTGCTTCCTTCACTACACAAATTTTAAATTTTAGGTAACCTCATTTCTAAAAAATTGAACACCATGCACTATTAAGTTAAACAGTTTCAGCATCGTAGATTAGTAGGAGTTAATTAAACCAAAGAAGGTATGAAATTTACTAATTGTCTTTCCAGAAGATGGTTCCAAATCATTAGCCTTTGTATATACATACACAAAATTATATGGTTATTATATAAAATATAGTAAAATATATAAACAAGGAGTAATTGCTTTAATTACAACAGCATAGATACACTGTTTTGTTGTTCACTCAGTCAGTTAAGTGCCATACATGATACATGCCTAAGCGATCATGTCTCGAAAGAGACATGACTGACTGGGCAGAAGATTATCGCACAGTAGGTTGCCATTACTTTCTGCAGTAGACTGGTTGCCAACCAAGGCTACAGAACCCAATCTGTCCTGTTATTTAACCCATAACTGGAGGGAAGAGATGGATTAATACCTTTCCCAAGGGTATTTGCATGTAAGTGAATGCAACAAATTCAACTGGAATTCGAACTCAGCTCCCTGATTTCTCGTTCTGAGCCGATATCCACTGCACCACAACACACATTCAATCAATACAAGGCTCAAAAGCAACTCAAGGTAGAGATTTCCTATTAAAATGACAATGTTGAATGAAGTATATGTGATATGAATGAAAGAAGTCAGAGGAAGTAAAGATTCTAAGAAATAGGTAGACATATAATGCTTGATTCTTGACTTGAAGAGTCAACATTCAAAGTGTTCAGAGAAACCACCACTTCCACGTTTTAAGAAAAGTTGTCTGAGTGGAACTTTCTTCTTACATTTGGAATATGGGGTTAATGAGAGTGAGTCAACTCCATGGAAGTAGCAGGTTTAAGATTTGAACTGTTAAAGCTAAAAAATGGAGCTCTTCTGAATCGTCATGGAAATAGTGATAGAGTAGCAATAGGTTTGCAGGATTTTATTTGTGGTGAAAAGGCTATTGATTACAGGAGAATAAGTCCTCCTCTACAAGACCACATAAATGATTTTGAATTCTATCAAGTCTGGAAAGTGAAAATTGAGTAGCATCAGCACAGATGTGGCAGCAATGATTTATTTTAGGTCCAATCTGATTTGAATCTGATGACTTAAGATTAGGGCTACAGTTTGACAATATCCAATTTATTTCTAAATGGTTAACATAAAACATTTTCTGAAATAAATACATAGGATATCTTTTGAAACTCTACCTTCAGCTGTTTTTGAATTCAGCAATTTGAATTTAGTGCCCATTCATAAATAAATTTGTGCTTATACGAGTTTGTTTTTTGGGGGACTTTTTTTTGTACATATTCTTCCCAAAGGGATTATGACACGGATTATTAATAGCTAAATTGAAGTCTGGCTTAAAATGTTAATATTTTAATTTATGACCATACTATACTCATTTTCAAGTGTGGGTGTTTGCGTTTATGCACAGTACATACACTAAAGTACATTCATCTCTCTGATTAACGTAGTGAAGTCTGAGAAGTATTATACAGTAATTCAGAAATCTGTGAAAAGCCACTGTATTGAAGCACAATTACAAAAGAAGGAGGGGGAATCTGATGAACCAGAAAATTTCAAATTATCCATTAATAGAGACCACAAGAATGCTTTGGGGAACAAACAAATTCTTACAAGTAGATTCTTGCACAAAGAAAAGAAAAAAAATTAAAGAAATATCACTGAAGGAATTCTTGGAAAGAAAATTGTTTCTTGTGGCTAAATTTCAAACATATCTGACCCAACTGAGCTCTCCTATAAAGTAAATAAAATAATCACTTTATTCAGTTAACATTTATCTTCAGGTTGGTGCCAGAAATTTGCACACGGGTGGGTGTTTATATACATGTGTGTGTGTGTGTGTGTGTGTGTGTGTGTGTGTGTGTGTGTGTGTGTGTGTGTATTTAGGCAGCAAATCTTCTTTGATACATGCTTCATAAAAATGACTGACAAAATAATTCTTTTCACCATTTTATCATTTCTCTTGACTGTTAACAACTAGTTCATGTGGGATCACTGAAATTAAGCAACACCAGGATTTGTCGCTGTCAGTACCTAGAGGGGTTACTGCTTGGGAATATCAAGTGATGTGCACTTGGATATGTGGGTGATGTAATAGATAATGGGCTGGAATTGCTAATTGGAGAGATCTAACTTTAGACAATTTCCATATACATCATTCCCAAAGGTAAATCTGTTGTGCACAGACAGGAGAAACACAATAAAGTGCTTAAAAGATATACCTTGTACTTTTTTGCTGCAAAAAAAAAACAAAAAAAAAACACCCCTGATGAGTGGAGACATAACAGTATCCAAATGAAACTTCAAAGTCGACATGAACCTACTCAGTTAAAGTGACAAATACTTTGTATTAAACACACACATATATATATATATTTAATTGGCGTAGATAGACTAAACTATCGCCTGGTTCACACTCCACCCACGTCTATTGAACAGGTGAAGAGGCTTATCCCTTGTTTCCTGTTTAGGATGCGGTTTCCGGCTTTCTCTTTTCCAATCTTTTCACTCCTATGTAGCCCCCTGCACATCAGTAGCGTTACCACCTTGCTCAGGGTGATATGATTAAAAAAAAACAAAAAAAACAAATATATTAGTAATAATACCATACATATGTACAGCTTCATATGTATATTTATTAATTTATATATATATATATATATATATATCGGCCCCAATGTCATGATGACAGTATTACTAAATATATAACTATGAGTTCTCAGCTACTGCTTACTGATATTATTACCATAAAAAAATGAAATAATTACCTTTGACCTTTTCTCTATGAACCCTCATAATTTTTCATTTAAAAATAGTTTCCAGCCCATTTCATTGAAACTGGAATACTAAACTAAATGCTCTACATTTAGAAGAATAACATTTCTTTTGCTATTCACTAACAAAACTTGCTGTCCAGGCAAACAGCATTTTTTTAAAGTGAACTTTGATCCCAGTAATAGAGCACAAATTTGAAGTACTGGAATCTCTCAAAGCATTTTGATCAAGGCATTAAAATTTGTTACACCAAAATTCGATTAAAGCATGCATAGTATGTGATTAGTACTGTAAAATATTTTCAGCTTAACCATAGTAATTGAAAACTGATTCTTTTTATATAGTTAACTAAAAATTTAAAAAAAAAAAAAAAGAATTGAATCACCAAGCTCAAGAATTTCACAAAGTATCCAGGGTTGGCCCAATCTGTAAAATTTTCATGTTCAAAACTGGGGGGAGGGGGGTGGGCTTACCTTAAAATTGAATCAATAAGCTCAAAAATTTCACCAACCACAATTTCACTTATCCACAGTTGGCTCAATCGGTAAAATTTTCATGTCCCAATCTTTTACTAAACAAACTATTCACAAAATATATTACAAAGGAATAAAATCTAAACAATAAATAACATAAAAAATGCAAATTTTTAAAAAATGAATTAATTTAAATTTTTTCAGTCTTCAAATTCTGAATCATCAGATACTGGTAGAAAAAATACTCAAATTAAAAAATTCTATTATTAAAATGACTGTCAAATTCATTTCATTTTTACAGTTGGCTTACCTTGTGATTTAAATATACTTATTCTTTATATATTAACATATAAATAGATATATCTATAAAATTTAAATATATAAAAAGGTGCTGAAAAGTTCTTGACCTAACATACTTCCCAAAATCTTGCCAAATAAATGAATATCAAGTTTTGGGAAGAGTTTCTTGATTTCAGTACGCCTCTTATAAATATGGGTTATGGTGTAATTAATATTGGCTCAGAATGAGAACTTGGAGAGCCGAGTTCAAATTCTAGTTGGATTCATTTCATTCACTTACGCACAAGTGCCCTTCAGAAAAGTATTAATCCATCTCTTCTCTCTCTCCATCTATGGGTTGAATAGCAAAACTGATTGGGTTTTATAACCTTGGTTGGCAACCAGTCTATCGCAGAAAGAAATGTCAACCTACTACAAGAAAAACTTCTGCCTAGTCAGTAAGTGATTGAAAGAGACATGATCACCCAAGCATGTATCATGTATAGCAATTAACTGACTGACTCTTATAGATAAGTATATTTTTAAAATAGGATGTTCATTTGGATATATGTATTTTATTTTCAAGGACCTACTGTACTTATTTGTGTGTTCGAAAATAACCCATAATCTTACATTTTAATTTTTATTATTTATAATTCAGCATCTTAAGTGGCTGAATAAAAATCAATTGTGCTTGTTGCGATATGACTAAAAATATGGAAATGCTAAATCAAAACTCATTAACATCTTATTCTTTATTTCTGACCAATACAATTCATTCAGTGATTGTAGAATATAAAATACCTAGAGCCACCATGAGCTCGAAAAAGGACATTTGATATTTTTGGTATATTTCCCAAGTGATATCTATTAAATCTAGTCTGAAAGTAAAAAGTGTCTGGATTTCAGAACTAGTATAATTTTGTCCTAACTCCAACCATTTGCCAAGTTATGATCATATGAAGTTAACCAAAATTTACATGTTTAATCATTAATCTTTAGATCAATGAGTGGTTTTTCAAATTTTTGGGGGTTACCTCTCCTTTGTGTACTAAAGTACAACACTTTCCTTACCCAAATGTATAGTAAACCTTTGAGTGGCTTTTTCTTGGTGCTAGTATTGCATGTCAAATCAGTATCTTAGTATTTCTCATAAAAGTTGTTATTTTCCAAACTCTTGCCAAATGAATGAACATCAAGTTTTGGGAAGAGTTTCTTGATTTCAGCACCCCTCTTATAAATATGGATTGTGGTATAATTGATATTGGCTTAACTCCTTGGCTTAACTCTCACAACAGATCTCAAGTGGAATGACTATAGAATCCATAGTTAAATCCGCTGCTAAGAAAGTCGTTTCTTTGTGTAGGGCCAGGAATTTTTTTTCCACCTGAAACAATCCTGCACATTATATAAATCTACCATCTACCCGTGCATTGAATACTGCTGCCATATCTGGTTGGGTGCTCCTGCTATCCACGTAGGTGTCCTTGACAAAATCCAATGGAGAATCTGTAATGTGATAGATCCCGACTTGGCAGCTTAGATACAGTCACTTTCTCACCGGCTTCTCTGTGTCTCTTCTACAAATACTTTCACGGCTTCTGCTCTGATGACCTTAGCTCACTGGTGCCCCCTATATATAAATTTACTCAAGCCACAAAATTAGCAACTAGGTCCCACCCTTTTACTGTGAAACGAATAAATTGTAAATGCAAATTCTACTCCAGCAGCTTCTTTTCTTGCACTTCTCGCCTGTGGAATTCCCTTCCATTTACTTGCTTTCCCAACAGCTATAATCTCCAAAAATTTAAATGTAAAGTCAATAGTCATCTCCTATCTCACTAACCTGCATCCTCTCTCTCATGCTCCTTTCTCCGTCCACTCCATTCTCATCAGTATTCTCATCCTTCTTTTACCCACTTCCTGACACCCCCTATAACCAGTCACTTTTTTTATAACTTTCCTCCTCTGCAACCCCTGCAAAATAGGGGCAATAAAATGTTTTGCTTGGGGCGATATGATTATAAATATATATATATATATATATATATAAATGAGATACACTGTAAAGTGAAGGAAAGATACATTTCAGTGTGTGTGTGTGTGTGTGTGTGTGTGTGTGTGTGTGTGTGTGTGTGTGTGTGTGTAGATATGTCACTGCTATCCTCTGGCTGCCCAGTTTTTCCTCACCCTCTCGCTGGATCTTTCCATAACCTCCTGGGTATGATGCCACTCCTTCCGGAATAACTGTTTTAGTTGGCCAATTCTGGACAGTTGCAAAGACACTAGAATCTAGTTAAAATGAATGTTGTAAGTTATAGGTTTAACTTGACACTCTTTTTTAAAAATTACCTATATCTAATGGTTTTGTATGCTTTACAACATGAAATAACGTGTGTGTGTGTGTGTGTGTGTGTGTGTGTGTGTGTGTGTGTGACATCTATGCTAGACAACACCTTTAAGCTATAAATGGAAAAACAACCCAACATAATGTTACATAGCATGTGCCAATACTTAACATTATTATTTCTCTCTCCAACTTCTGTAATTAAACCCTCTTCTTTTATTGTCATTTAACATCACTAAAGTCTTCTTATTCTAATTTACTCTCAAGCAACAGAAATGTGGTTCTACAAACAGATGCTGAGAATACCATGAACCAAACATGTGAGCAATGACCAAGTTTTCGAGAAAATAAAAACAAAAAGGACACTTATACTCAAAATCAGAAAGAGAAAGTAGAAGTTTCTAGGGTCCATAATGAGAAAAGAGAGTTTGGAAAATTTGATACTCACAGGGCAAAAAGGTAAAAGGGACAGAGGAAAACAAGCTTAAGTAAATGGATAGTTAAGTAAGGTTTAGAAGAGATAACAAAAAGACAAAATTCATAAAGGAGAGAATATTGTGGAGAGCTATGATCACCTATGTCTTAAAGAGACATGACATATAGAAGAAGAAGGACCTCTGACATCTTAGTGGCGTTGTCACCTTGTTTGTGGTGAAACGATTAAAAAGAGCAAAAAAGAAATTCACATAAGTTTCTTATTTGACACGGGAAATGGAAAGTAATAGATTTCTTATGCCACTTGCACCAACCAGAGTGAATTAGCTTCTTGAAAATGGCCAGGTGAATTGGAGGAATGACAGGTTGCTCCAAGTTGACACCCACAGAAGTGCCCAAAGTGATGCACACAATGTTCATGTCATCTATGATAGTTTTGGCAGTTGTTAACAACATGTCCTGCCACTAACACTTCTTGTGGGAATTCAGGGTTAATGATATTGCTTACTTCAAGTTGCGAGAAATGTTGGTAAAATTCTGCCCCAATCTACAGGTTCACATGACTCAGGAGTGGCTGGTTGAGAATTTTCATAATCATGACACTGCAACAAGCAGCCTCCTAGTTCACTGAATTTTAAATCTTTTTGACAACTATATCTGGGGTGTTATCAAAAGAGAAACTGACCAGCAACTCCACAATAAAAAGAACTTGTCAAAGGTCAACATTGTGGATATGATGTCCAACATGAACAAAACCATTTTTAGCCAGAACAAATAATCACTTCTGCTATTTCATCAAAGCCATCCTTGTGGCTAAGAACAGTTTTACTAAATTACACACTTTTTTTAGTTTTTCTATTTTTAAAGAATACAATAATATTTTTTCTATTGAAAATTTCTCACTATATTGTAATTTGTTTTCAGTTAATGGGTGTACCTTATATATAAGGCAATATGTAATAATAATAATATATCAATGATTCACTTAGCATAGCTTTGGCCACAAGTATGGAGCATCAAGTGAGAATTGAACCCTCCCCACAGTCTTAACTGATCTATTAAGTGAAGCGTGCTAACCATTACACCTCATCAAAGTGCCCAATATGTATCCATATATGTATTTTTTTGTGTGACTGCAAGTAACTTTTCTACATTGCCAGAAGTGTCCACTACATAGAGTCAGGCAATTTGCCAAACTAAGTAGTGGACTCCACTGATGACATATTTGTCCATCTCTTGTATAAATGTAAAATTTTATTTTAAAACTAATATAGGAAACTTCATCATTATTCAATTGTGAATAGGATTTTATGCTTAATATTCAAAATATATTAAACATTACTGTCTTCTTGATTACTCTTCTATTGTTCTCTCTCCTTAATAATGTTTCTTTTTTTTTCTTTGCCACTCAGTGACCCCTTATGTTTTAGTGGTTGTAATGCCTTGCATGGGGTGAAATGATTAAAATAAAAAATAAAATAAAAAGCAGTGCAATATAAAATTTCCGAAATAAGTTCAATGTAAGCAAAAAAAATTATTTATTTTATTGCTGTCATTTTTTCAAGGTACTGATACATATATATATATATATATATATATATATATATATATATATATATATATATATATATATTACACTCTCACACCCTGATTGAGCACCATGGAAGAATGGTAGACTTTGAAAAAACAGTAGTTACTCTAGCACTTTTGCATCGCTCATTCAGTAATGAATTAGAGCACTCTGACTACTGGCGTATGATACATCATACGCTAAAAAGTGTGCCTCCTTCTACCAAGTGCTCATAGCTAAGAGGTAGAATTGCTGACTGACACCAATTCGGTCAGGTTTCAATTCTGGGTAAAAGCAATCGGATGTCTAACCATACTGATGAGCTGTGACACAGCAAAACAGATCTGTTTCGCTGTATCACAGCTCATCCGTACGGTTAGACTCCGATATATATATATATATATATATATATATATATATATATATATATATATATATCCCAATGAATAAAGAATGAAGAAAATAATTGCAACATTCAAAACATTAATTTAGTTTTTTTCAATAAAATGTTTATTACCATCATTATTAACTGATTAGACATTGTTCTTTCAATGTTGAAACAAAAAGTACAATTTTGTAGTAGTTTGTAGATGTTCTCAAGTAATAATTAATAATAATATATATATATATATATATATATATATATATATATATATAGATAGATAGATATTTTCGTCATCCACATCCAAGCCTGTTTCACTGTATCACAGCTTATCAGTGTGGCTAGATATGCACTTGCTTCTGGCCAGGCTTGAAACTCAACCAATTTGGTGTAGATCGGAGTCGCTAACCTCTAAGCCATAGGCACATGGAATCAGAGATTTATACATAGATTTATAAATATATTAATCCATCAATCTATATATATGCATTGATGGATTGATTCTCCAATCAAAAACAGCAGATGAGGGTTCAGTACATTCTAAGATTTTAGTGAACAATCAGCATAACTAGAATTGTTTAAAGAGGTCAATTGCCTGGACCCTGTAATGTACACTCTCTCCATCATAGCAGCATATTCTGTACTTGTGCAAGTTGTACCACAGACAATGTTACAATTGAAGATATTTTAGGGTAAGAGTTCTCCATCTAGTTGCATATAAATTTATTCCTATAAGATCATCAAATTTGCCAATCCTCTCCAAGCTGGTTATGGATTGAAAATTTACCTTCTCCTGGCTGTCAACTAAAGCTATAGTGCCCAGTCTGTCCTGCTATTTAACCCATAGTTGGGGTGAGAAGAGATGGATTCATACATTTCCCAATGGCATTTGTGTATAAATAAATGTAATGAACTCAACTGGAATTCAAACTTAACTTTTCAATTTCTTATTCTAAGCTGTTACTCTACCTATACATTTTACATGCACACACATTGTGTGTGTGTGTGTGTGTGTGTGTGTGTGTGTGTGTGTGAGCATACCAGAATAGGCTGGGGATGGAGATCCATGATTCATCCACTGTAAATAGTGACCTTTTTCTGAGAGGTGAACAGTTCTGGGGAGGGCAGCACTTGATATATACATGCATGAGAAAAACTGTTGTACAAATGGATATATAAACCAATGCTTGAAAGACAAGTTGGATAGTGTCTCACATATTGTAGATGAGAATGTAAGAAAGAGGGCACTACAGGAATACACTCAACACTGGCTGAGAGTAATTGATGAAAGTTAAGAAGTAAATAATATGTAATGGTAAATCTGAAAGACCCAAGTCTTGTGCTTGGTTAGCAAATGTTCTCATTAAGATGGCACTTCCACTTCATTACATATATATTCTAGCATGGTGATGCTGTAGCCCTATACTTCACAGGAGTGTCTACAGGGTTAACATCAATGTCAGGAATGCCTGTGCTGAGATTATAGTCGAGTACAACTTGTACAACACCATAATCCCAAATATCTGGATTAGCACTGAAACAGGTGTTATATCAGAGTTTTTCTTCTACTAGACAGATACTTCAAAGGTTTGGGGTCTATTACTCCCAGTGGTCTATCTGCTAAAGTGTCAGGTATAACCTACATACATGCATGCATACAAGATAGATAGATAGATAGATAGATAGATAGATAGATAGACCAGTAGGTAGATAGACAGGTAGACCAGGAGATAGATAGATAGACAGAGAGGCCAGTAGATAGATAGACAGAGGCTAAATACTGTTCTTAAAACCATTTTCTAACTTTATTAATTATATTTATTATCATGGATAATTATTGACAGATTTCTCAGCCTAAAATAGTCAAAAATTGATCTCATGTATAGAAAAGAAGTAGTTAAATTGGTATCTTTTGTGAAGGTGCTATAGACACACTATGTACTGTACTGACAAACATATTATAGAGAGTTGTATTGCAACAACTCTAAAATCAACAGATAGGAAAGGTATTGTGTTTAAAAAAAAAAGCAAATAAGTAAAACTTTTCCAATTTGGAGTAGATAGATCTATCACCCGGTTCACACTCCACCCATGTCTATTGAACAGGTTAAGAGGCTCATCCCTTGTTACCTGTTTAGTATATGGTTTCCGGCTTTCTCTTTTCTGATCTTTTCACTATTACGTAGCCCCCTGCACATCAGTGGTGTTACCGCCTTGCTCGGGGTGATACGAATAAAAAAAAAATAAAAAAACTATCAAAATAATTAATTACTTTGATTATTTGTATGCTAGTAATCTATAAAGAGACAGTGGAGTAATGGATTGTGGGTTGGATTGAGGAATTGGTGAGCCAGGTTTCAATTCCAGTTGAATCCATTATATTCACTTATATGCTAATCTTGGGAAATGTATGAATCCATCTCTTTTCCCCCAGCTATGAGTAAATAGCAAAACAGGCTGGGTTCTATAGCCTTGGGTGGCAACTGGTCTAGGAGAAGGAAAAACTGTCATGCCTAAAAGAAACACCACTTCTACTGCGGCTGTAGCACATGTAGTGCCCCTATGACTAATGAGTCACAGGATAAAAAAAATCTATAAACCCATTGTGCCCTAGAAAATTAGAAAAATACAGTTATTTTATCCTTTCTTTTGATAAAACAATTCATTGAAATAACCCTTATTAAATTTATTTTGTCAAGAGCAGATGAGAATTGGAAATTGTAACTTTCTGTTATCAGAACACACAAAAAACAAAGAAACTTATATTAAAAAAAATTGTCTCTACATTCTGTTAAATGTATTTTCCTTATTTTTTTCTTTGCCTCAAATTGAGAACAGAATTATTTTCCATTTTTATTCTTATAAAAAAATCTATAAGTAGCTTTCATTTAAAAATAGTAAAAACTTTTGAAAGTATTTTCTACTTTTTGAGTAGGGAAATAAATGCAGATATCTATATAAAAAATTGTCTGTCAAAAAATAAAAATTAAAAACATTTTATTGAATTATTATCATAGGAGCCAAGAAAATTAATCATGAAATAAAAAACAATTTAAACTTGAGTTCAGAAAAAAAAAGAAAAGAAAGAGAAAAAAGATAAAGCTAATTACATCAGTAAGTGACCAACTCCAGACTCACCTATACTAATCCCAATCCCTTTTGTATTGAAGATCTTTAAGGGAAAGGCAGTGTCCTTGACCATCAGCCTGTCTTCCAGACAAACAGGCTAAGTACTACAGTTTAAAAGAGGAGAAAAAAAAAAATCAAACTAATATTCAAGAGATAGTAACTCTAGTGAATTTTGAAGGTCATGTGACAGGCTGATGGCTTAGTTCCAAAATCAGCTGTTCTATTTCAATAAGTGTTAGCAGGACATTTAGAAGTTATGGAAAATATATACATGAGATTGAAAAGAAAGAAATGTAAAAAAAATAAAATAAAAAATGAGGAACTGTTTTGTCAGTCAGACTATGGTAATAACAAGGATATTAATAATATAACAATAGAAGACTAGAATCAATTTTACAGTTAAGAGTTCAATTTGATGGCACTGTTCTATACTCAACCCAAAATTTGTAGAACCAAAAAGAAAAAAAATAAGTCAAGCAGAATTTTAATTATTGTGGGGATTACCCTACCTTGTCTACTAGGATGCCTATGAAGTGTCATTCTGTTCAGAACTTAAAAAAAAAACAAAAAAAAACTTTTTTCCCCACAGATGTAGTAGTGACAAAACACAAAACTTGTTTTCACTGTGGAAAGTTTCTTTCTTCTGACAAACTAACTAATTAAATTCAAACAAACCACAGGAACATCACACACCTGCATATACACTTAAGTTTAATATGAACTACATATTCGGTCAGTCAGTTAAGTGCCATACGTGATACACACTTGGGCGATTATATCTCGAAAGAGACGGGACTCACTGGGCTGAAGATTATCCTGCAGTAGGTTGCCATTACTTTCTGTGGTAGATTAGTTGCCAGCCAAGAATATAGCACCCAATCTGTCCTATTATTTAACACATAACTGGAGAAAAGAGACGGATTAATACCTTTCCCAAGGGTATTTGTGTGTAAGTGAAAGTGTTATAGTGGAACATCCTGCCATCCCCGAGAATAGAATGTTCTACTTTATAAAAGATGGTAACGAGCAGTACGACAAGGGAAAAGGTCTTAGGCATTCGCCTGACTGCTCTATGACACTGTCAGCTCTCTGCCTTCGAGTAGAGGGCGCACTCTGCTTCCGAGCAGAGAGCACGAACCCAGTCGTGGTTCCGCCGAAGGGTTGAACTACAACTGGGGAAAAATAGACAGAGATTTTTTGGCCCGGCTATATGGCCGGGAATACCCACTATAAAATGACCATGTGTCACATCTGGCCTTGCGTGAGAAGGCTAGTAAATACAGAAAAGGTCTTAGGCGAAGGCATTCACTACTTGATAGTTGATTCCACTCCAACCCATGGCTGGCCTATATGTGTATTATTGTTAGTACAATATATCTGTATTTCTTATTCCTGGTGTGGAGTTCCATTCTTCAACTGATCATTTTATACTGTATTCCTTTTTGGGATATATCAGAAAGCAAGGAATTCAACTGAAATTCAAACTCGGCACGCTGATCTCTTGTATCCAGTGCACCTCAATGCACATCTGCACCACATCACACCTGTATATACACTTAAGTTTAATATGAGCTACATATTAGGACATCAAAATATACATTTTTTTAAATTTAATTTAGATATGAGCTACATATTAGGACATCAAAATTAAGCACGTACAGATATTTGATTGGTGACCTGGGTAACATTGTACCAGAAAACATGAAATGTGACAGAAAACTAGAAATACATAAAAAAAGTAAAATATGTTTTCCAAAAACTAATAAGAAAATTTTATTAGAAATTAAGAAAAGACTGTTGAACTTCTATATAATGCCTGATATACTATATTCCAGTGAATGGTTTAAAATCTTACATATGGAAAAGAAATTTATGGTGACAGAAATGTAGTTCTTCTAATGAATGCTGACAATATCATGAATAGGACATGTGAGCAATAAGGAAGTTTTAAGGAAAATAGTAACTACAAGGGAACTTATACTTATAATCAGAAAGAGATAGCTAAATTTTCTGAGACAGATAATGAGGGAAGTAAGTTTAATAATTTTAACACACATAAGATATAATGATAGCAAAAGAAAACAGCAAATAACATATTCTTTTTTTATTGAATTTTCTCCAGTCAAAGGGGTAAAGCCACTAAGACACAAGAGGTTACTGAGTGTGAAAGAATAGAAGAAAAGGGAAACATTATTAAGGAGTGAGAACAATAGAAGAGTAATCAAGAAGACAATAGATATCCAATTGACATTGAATTTTTGAAGATCAAAGTTGGTCACAAAGCATGGTATTGAAACTTAACAAGCTTGTGTGTTATGACAAAGTATGGACAAAAGGGGATGATAAACAATTAAAAGTTACTTAATATAACAAAAAAAGAGAAAGCCATGTTAGATAAAACCTATGCATCTCTCTTTCTATTAGTCATTTTTCTCTTTATTACAGAAGTTTATCTTGTCAGCCTGTGAAAGTGCTTTCTTGGACATAGTCTTTCCTGAGATCCCACCATCTTTACCTTTTAATGGGCCATTACCCTGGACAATATCATCAAAAATAAAAGAAAAACTTGAAGTAACTGAAATGTAGTTCTACTAAAGGATGCTACGGATATCATGGACTGAGCATGTGAGCAATGATGAGGTGTTGGAAAAAATGGAAACAAAGAGGAAATTAATATTGAGCATCAGGAAGGGACAAGTAAACTTTCTGGGACATGCAATGAGGAAGGAGGGCTTGGAGCACCTGGTACTAACAGGCCAGATGGAGGGGAAAAAAGACAGAGGATAACATATTTGAAGCACCTGAGCAGGTGGATGACAGAACGGTGTTTGTGAGATGTTAGAGAAGAAAGTGAGCTAAGAGCCACCAGGGATTTGGAGACGTGGAAGGCCATGATTGCCTACGTCCTGAAAGGACAAGGCACATAGAATAAGAAGAAGACCCTACAGCACTGTCTCAATGCATGTTGATAGGGGTAATTGTGACACACTTGGGCAATCATGTCTGTCCCATTCATGATTGACTTTACAGAGGAATTCCATTACCTTCCACAGTGAACTGGTTTCTAACCAATGCTATAAGACTCAGTCTGTCTTGCTATTTAACTTATAGCTGGGGGGAGAAAAGATGGATTCATACATTGCTCAAATGGTATTTGCACAGAAGTGAATGTAATGATCCTGACTGAAATTCAAACCTGGCTTTCCAACTTCTCAGCTATCATACCACTTACACATCCAAGCTTACCAACACCTGGTATTCCTAAGTGGTCACCCATCTAGGTACTGGCCTTGAGTCGTGAGTGGAAGAGAAGCAGTGGTTTAACCTGATATGGCTGTAAGTTTATTGTAGCAGCTAACATGGATTACTGTATTCATCTTTCTTGTTATCAGGTTTCATCTGTTCTGCCCTTTAGCCTTCATCAGTTGTATATCCTGGGTAACCTACAGGAAATTTTGAACTGAACCCTTTATTTAAGCATATGGCGCATAGAAGAAACATTGCACAAACAAGAAATGGAAATAAAAAAGAAAAACATTTTTCAATAAGAAGATAGTCTCTTTTTATATATTTACCAACATCTTACACTATTTCTTCCCTTAAATAAATATTTAAAATTTATCCATCATCCTACAGGCTGAAGGTTTCTTTCTTTTTTCTGTGTTTATTCTTTCATAAAAACTAGAGCATATCCTTCAGAGTGGAGCATCCTTAATGCGAAAAAGTAGTAAAAACTGATTGATTAACAACTTTTTTTTTTAATCATTTCACCATGAGCAAGGTGATAAAACCACTAAGATGCAAGTGGTTACTAAAAGTTAAACTGAGTAAAACAATAACAAACAGAAAGAACTAAAACAGAATAAGATTCAAGGTTATATTTATAAACAAAAAAAAGCACAGGAAAGAAAAAGTAACTAAAGCTGAGATCCCAAGTTAGGATCGATAATATTGCAGATTCATATTTGGATCAAGAACCTTTAAATGCATTGAAGCATCAGACCAGATTTGATAGCCATATTCAAAGCATGAAAAGATAGTAAACTTATAAAGGTTAAATAGATTCTGGTGAGAAAAATTGCTGAGCATGACACAATAAACAAACTTTCCTAGAACAGACCTAGCAATTAATTTAATATAGTCATTCCACTTCATATCAGCAGAAAATGTTATGCCAAGAAGTTACAAGACTCCAAATATTCACTTCAACTCATTTTTACATAGGAAATAAAAAGCTTTGCTTTAAACTTCAACAAAATAAAACCTGTTTTTCTACATTCTCATCAGCAACAGCCTTCTCCTTTTGATATGAATCGAAAGTCTTCTGCACCAAGTTATCAAGAACACACTTCCTTCAATTACCATCCCCTATTTTTCCAACCCGCCAAATCCCTCCGAAAAAAAAAAACAGCTAGATGACATATGGCATACTAATGGGAATATAAACAGGTTAGCAAGATATAAGCAGAACCAAAATTGAGTTCCTGAATGCCAAGAACACAATATTAAATTGTCTTAGGAGGATGTCATGTTGCCTACTTTAGAAGTAAAGTTACAACAGGAATAGATGCAAGTCTATGCAGACATGTGTGCCTAGACACACATATTGATACATGTACACAGGCATAAGAGAGTGCTGAAAAGTTCTCGGCTTTATACACTTTGCAAAATCTAACCAAATATAAAAATTTTCAGAATTTATTTTATCACACCTTTGCATACACACACACACACATATGCTAAAGAGAAAATCTCATCAAAATAACTGCTATGAAAATATTTATAAAAAATGCACAGGAAAGCTATACTGCAGCAGTAGAAAAGCAACTGAAGCTGAGATACCAAGTTAAGAATTCTTCTTAATAAGCAGATATTATATACACTACCGGCCATAATTATTAGGCCACCCCAGTGTTTTAAAAAAATGATGTATTTTATACTATTTTTTAGTATTTATTGCCAAGTGAATAATTGTAAATGAAAATAGAATTTTTTTTTTTTTTTTTTTTTAATCATACCACCCCGAGCAAGGCGGTAACACCACTGATGTGCAGGGGGCTACATAGGAGTGAAAAGATTGAAAAAGAGAAAACCGGAAACCATCTCCTAAACAGGAAACGAGGGATGAGCCTCTTCACCTGTTCAATAGACGTGGGTGGAGTGTGAACCGGGCGATAGTTTAGTCTATCTACTCCAATTGAAAAAAAAAACAAGTGAGAAGATTGGAAAAGAGAAAACCGGAAACCGCATCCTAAACAGGAAACAAGGGATGAGCCTCTTCACCTGTTCAATAGACATGGGTGGAGTGTGAACCGGGCGATAGTTTAATGGTTCTTTTGTTAATATTGCACAATAACATGTGCATCAAATGAATTTATAAATGTTTAATAATTACCTATATTGCAGTTTCATCAATGAAAGAATGAAGAAAATTTAGGGTGATTCAGACGAGTTCATCTTTGCTTCCTTGCCTTGTAAAATTTTGCAAAGTAATAACAAAAGAACCATTCTATTTTCATTTGGCAATAAATACTAAAAAATAGTATGAAATACATCATTTCTTTTAAAAAACTGTGGTGACCTAATAATTATGGCCGGTAGTGTGTATGCACACACACACACATATATATATATACACACACATACATATATATAATTATTTAATTACTTAGTTTTTGATCATAATTAAATTAGATCAGTACACGGTTGTATTAAAAAGTGTTCAATGCAATTATATCGTAGAACTTTTAAATATTTTTCATCTATCAATGAGTTATTATGCAAACCCGGTTTCTACTGTCTGGTGTCTTTGGGCAACTTACAATAACTGATTTTACTGTTTTTAAGAACACTCACACAATAGGGATTTTTTATGAATGCACAATTTTCAAAATTAGAAGTTATAACATTTTCATTCATGGTTGTATAATTCTAATAAGTATTTTTTGGTATGATTAGTCATAATTTCTGTTCTTTCATTCAGTAATTCATTTTTGTTTGGGAATAACATAATAGCCAACCTTTCCTCTCGGCACAGCCTACATATTTTGCAAATATTGTAAGGCCTGGCTGTGTTCACTATACTCCACATTATGTCTGGAAATTTTCTATATTTTAATTTCAATTTCCAGAAAAACCCAGACATGACGTGGTGTGTAGTGAAAACAGCTAAGCCTTACAATGGTGGCAAAATATGTAGACTGTACTAGAAGAAAAGTTAGCTAATATGTTATTCACAAACAAAATACCTATTAGGATCATACCTAGAATAGATGAAAACATTATAACTTCTTCTAATTTTGAAAATTGTGCATTCATAAAAAACCCATGTTACATGAGCGTTCTTAAAAAAAAAATTGTTAAATCAGTTATAGTAAATCGCCTGAAGGCACTAGATGGTAGAAATCTGGGTTGTGTAATAACACATTTACAAATTAAACACACACACACACACACACACACACACACACACACACACACACACACACACACACACACAACACATCGCTGAGTAAGTCCCGGATCTGGCATATAGGTGGTGCCACTAATAAAAAATCCATATGATTTTTATGAAGTGCTAACCTTCAAAATGACATGTGACAAAATTTGGACCCAACCAGATTATTATTTTACAAATTACAGTTAAGTGAAGCTACTGTTTCAAATTTTCAAAACAATGTAAAAATCTGAATTTCATGTGTTGATAAAAATACTGTTCGAGCAAAGCAATGACTTGATTAGTTTTATTCAAAATCTGCTCCATTGGAAACAATGGTTAAGAGGTGGTATGCTGGCTTTAAATGCAGTCGTACAGATACAAATGATGCTGAATGCTAAGGTCACTCAAAATCAGTAGTTGTCCCGGAAAATACCAAAAAATCAACAAATTGTAAATCTGATCGTAAATTGAAGTTGCGTGAGATAGCAGAGGAGCTGAACATATCAGAAGGCAATGTATTCACTATTTTGCATGAACATTTGTCATTGAGAAAGCTGTGTTCAAAGTGCTCACAATCGATCAAAAACAACAACACGTTAACGATTCAGAGCGTTGTTTGCAACTGTTTCAATGTAACAAGAGATTTTGCGTAAATATGTGATAATGGATGAAACATAGATCCACCACTTCACTCAATCAGCTGAGTGAATAGCAGCAGGTAAAAGCCGTCCAAAGCAACCACAGACATGAACATCAGCAGGCAAGGTTTTGGCCTTTGTATTTTGGAATGTGCAAGGTATTTTGTTCATTGATTACCATTAAGTTGTGGAGATCCATGATCGACCATATACAGAAAGTATGTGGTACAGAAAAGGAAAAGAATAAGACTAACCAAATTTATAGAGAATGAAAAGGTAAAATTCTACAGAACTTTTAAATTCAGGTTAGGAAATAAAATTGAATTATTATAGACCAAGGGGTTCTTAACTAGGTGGGAATCCCCCATGGGATAAGGGTGGGTTCAGAGTGTCAGTGGGGAGAGAAAAATCTTTTGTTTTTTATTTACAGAATTTTTTTATTGAATTACAATACCTTGACATTCTGTTGAACTTTTTTGTTTATTGAAGTATGCTTCAGTTTATGTATTTCATAATTATACATGAATTAAAATTAAAATCATGGTACATGTATTCAAGTTTAAAATCTATCAACATTTTCTACCTGTATTAAAATTGTAAACACCTCTATAAAAATAATCCCTGTAAATGTATATGTACTAATATGGAAAAGAATGAAGATTTTTAATAATAAACACATAGAACAGATGTTCCCTTGAGGAGACACCATGCTTTGAGAGATTATTGGTCCATAAACTCACATCTGACCTCAAATGGATCTTATACACATGATCCGTTACTAAAGATGCAGGTAAAAATGATTGGTTCCTTGCCCTGCTGTAGTAAATACTTTACTCCTCATGCTTTTCTCTACTTTTACAAGAGCCAGATCAGGCAGAAACTGGAAGACTCTTGTCATATTTGGGTGGGAGTTTCCCCTGTCCTCACCTTCCAGTCAAGTTTAAAAGCATCTCGGAGTCTTTGTGGATGATAAATTATTTCCCACCCTCGAACCTCTCTTTTATCACTACTTCCATGGAAAGTGCTCAGAGGATTGTTGTTGGTTGTTTTTGTTTTATGGCATATCAACCTCGGCGGGTCATTTATTGTCAACTAAATTTTATTTATTTATTTCTAGTAATACCTTTTTCTTTTCAAAAATTTATTGTTGTTTTTTATATAAGTTTTGTGTCTAGTAATACTTTTTTCTTTTTGAGTACCAGGATTCATTGGGATTTGTTTGTCCCCAAGTCCTACCCTGTTATTTAACCCATAACTGGAGGGAAGGGACAGATTAATACCTTTCCCAAGGGTACCAGTTCTTAAGTGAATGCAGGGTATTCAACTGGAATTCGAACTCGGCTCACCGATTTCTCTTTCTGAGCCGATATCCACTGCACCACAACACACATCCGTCACTAAACGCTTACAACACCTGATATTCCCAAGCAGTCACCCATCTAAGTACTGACCAGGCTCAACGTTGCTTAACTTCAGTGATCGTGTGAGAACCGGTGTATTCAACGTGATATGGCCGTAAGCCTGCTCAGATGAACTAGATTCCTTGGTTCCACCAAGTTTAACCTTCAAGGCTAGGACCTGCTATGTCACTTACATTGTAGAAAACCACTGACATTCTTCCTGTTAGAAGTAAGTTCTACTTGAACAGGCATTTCCTGTGAACCACTGCTCTGTGGAAGAGGTTCCCAAGTGGATGCTTCCTTGATGGTTACAATCTTAACTTGTTCAAGTCTAAAGTTAACCATTATCTTCTTCTCTTATACATATAAACTACTCCTTAATGTAAATATCTGTCTTTGTACAGGATGAATGTTACTCTAATAAATATATGCACAGCTCATTCAGTAATGAATAAGAGCACCCTGGCTATTGGGCATGTATAATGAGAATATACACACTAAAAAGACTGCCTTCTTCTACTGAGCGCCCAGAGCACAGAGGTAGAATCGCCAACTGATGCCAATTCGGTAGGGTTTCAATCCTGGGTTAAAAGCAATCGGAGTCTAACCGTACTGATGAGCTGTGATACAGCGAAACAGATCTGTCTGCGAATGTCTATATATATATATATATATATATATATATATACACACACAGAGTGTGACGGATAAATTGTTATCTAAATTACAGAAAAATGAAAATAACACTGATATCTCAGTTTAACAAATATATTTACCAAAATTATACAAAAGTATCTTGAAATACTTAAATATTGCCACTGGCTTCAACCAAGGCCTCTAGACAATAATCAGAATTTCCTGCAGCTCTTAATGATCTCCTTGTTCAAGTTGGTGAATGCTGCCATAATCCTTGCCTTTAGATCATCTTTGGTGTTACAAGGAGTTTTGTTGGTCTTTTGCTCAACTGTGCACCACACACAATAATCAAAGGGGTTGCAGTCTGGGGAGTTAGGCGGCCAGCTGTAAGGGATGATGTGGTCACAGAAATTGTCTGACATCCATGACTGTGTGATATGGTGTAGAGTCATTTTGCCAGACATAGGGTCTTCCAGCAACAACCCTTATCACCCAGGGCAGCACTACCTCTTCAAGGCACTCAATATAGACCTCTGTGTTGAGTCTGAGGCCCTCACCAACAAATCTTTGTGTTCTTTTCTTATCAGAACAGTCTGAGTGAGTTTTCTGAGCTGCTGTACCTTTGCTAATCACCATTAGACTCATCCAACTCTTTGAACTGTTCTCAGATTGACATTCAAACATTTTAAAATGTTTGTATTTGTGCTTCCAGCACAAATACAAAGCAGTACAGCATTTTGTTTCCAAATTTCTGGTGGAGTGAATAGTTTCATGTTGCACTTTTTTTTCAGAAAGTGCACAACTGACACCGTGCAGTCAACAAAATCAAAAATAAACAACGCATATGCACAACAAACATAAAAAATTTAAAATGGCAACAATTTAGCCATTGCACCTTTTGTGTGTGTGTGTGTGTGTGTGTGTGTGTGTGTGTGTGTG
This sequence comes from Ascarosepion bandense, assembly GCA_037127315.1. Lineage (NCBI taxonomy): Eukaryota > Metazoa > Mollusca > Cephalopoda > Sepiida > Sepiidae > Ascarosepion > Ascarosepion bandense. Next base: position 326,700 of record JBBBDQ010029012.1, read on the forward strand.
TGGAATGTCCCTTTTGACTCGGATAATTTTGGAAAGGGGGGAAATGACATTTTGAAAGAATGAAAAAGAGTGAATTGGGCAAAACATCTTGAGAACTATGATTATAGACAAAGAAAGAAACATCAATCAGATACTGAATAACACTGGTCCAACAAATCATGGAGTGAAACTAAGAAAAAATGAAAAATGAAAAACTGTTTCTTGAATGGAAACAGCCAATCTCACCATTAACATAGACAGAATAATTCCATTATATATATTTTTAATCACTTCACCCCAGGCAAGGCAGGACTGTCACTACTGTGCAGAGGATTACAGTGAGAGAAAAAACTGGGTACATGGGGTATTGAAAAAAGGATAAAAGATGAACAGGATTGAAAAAGATAAAAGATGGCAACTGATATTGCATTTAAATTTTTGGAGATTGTGGCCATCGGTAGCTATCAGGGAAGGAAGGAAGTATATGGAAGTGAGTTCTGTAGGCAAGAAGTATGAGAAAAGAAACTGATAGAGTTGAAGTGGCAGATACATTTGATTATTTTTGACGGTAAATGGGACCTAGTTGCCAATCTAGTAGCCTGAGTAAATTCATGTGGTTGGGCACCAGAGGAAGAAGCTCTTAAGAGCAGTTACCATGAAAATATTTGTAGAAAAGACAGAAGGAAGCTACATCCTGTCAGTGAGAAAGTGACTGAAGTCAATATGCCAAGTCAGGATTGATTACATTGCAGATTCTTTGGATTCTGTCAAGAACCTTGAGATGAATAGGAGGAGCACCCAACCAGATATGGCAACAGTATTCAATGCATGAAAAATGGTAGATTTATAAATGTGCAAGATGGACTCTGATGAGAAAAATTTATGGCCTGAAATAGTAACTCAACCTTCATAGTAATAGATATAGCTACATGTTCGATGTCGTCATTCCACTTCAGGTCAGTTTTAAAAAGAGAAGCCAAGGAGGCACAGTGTGTTACTTTCCAGGAAACTAGCATCAGCCATGCTGATGGCAGACAGGAAAGTATCTCTATAGTGGTTAAAGAAGAGCAATTTTGTTCTGGAGGCATTAAAATTTACAAGCCATATCTTGCCCCAGTTAACCACTGATTGTAGGTCTGTTTAAAGAGTAGCAGCCAGGTTTACTTTGTCAGCCTCAGCAGAATTTCTATTGAGACAGGAATAAATAGTGGTATCAACTGCATAAATGCCTACTTGGGTACTGATGACATCAAGAAGACCAAAAATAGCATAGGACCTAAGATACAAATTCATGTGAAAGGATTTGGAAGCTTGCCTGTACAAAACAATCTTTCACGATTTGATAGGAACGACTGGATTGAATCAGTCATTGTAGCCCTGGAGTTTGCGTTAAGGTCAGCATGCCAAATTCTGTCAAATGCTTTCAAGATATCTAGAGCCATAAAACAAGCTTCACCATTATTATCAAGAGCCTGGTATACATATTCAATGATGGCTGATCAACAGCAAATCAACAGTAGACCTGGTAGAGTGGAAGCCATATTGTCATGACAAGTACTTATAAAATACTATCAGGTTAACTTAACAAAATGATCTTTTATCTCTGAAGTTAGCAAGTGCTTGTAAAATCCATAGTACTCAAGAGCATAAAATTGTCTTTCTTATATATGTCATGTTATGAATACAAAATATCTTTCATTAGATAACCATAGTTCCTTTTAATAAAATGTAACATTTATTGACCACATTGGCTTATTTACTGTATTGTACACAAAAAATATTCTGAAACATGAAATTTTCTTTTCAGTTGCTTTCCTTGATGAACAGTATCCATGGCTGTTTTGGGAATGTGCAATAAATTCTACAGCAATGATTCTAAGGAAAACTCAGGCCAGACAATACAAATAAACTTTGCTATTATATCTACCCTAGTCTTCGCAAACATATCTGCCTATCTAACTCACTCTTCGCAAACATATCTGCCTATCTAACTCACTCTTCGCAAACATATCTGCCTATCTAACTCACTCTTCGCAAACATATCTGCCTATCTAACTCACTCTTCGCAAACATATCTGCCTATCTAACTCACTCTTCGCAAACATATCTGCCTATCTAACTCACTCTTCGCAAACATATCTGCCTATCTAACTCACTCTTCGCAAACATATCTGCCTATCTAACTCACTCTTCGCAAACATATCTGCCTATCTAACTCACTCTTCGCAAACATATCTGCCTATCTAACTCACTCTTCGCAAACATATCTGCCTATCTAACTCACTCTTCGCAAACATATCTGCCTATCTAACTCACTCTTCGCAAACATATCTGTCTATCTAACTCACTCTTTGCAAACATATCTATCCAACTCACTCTTTGCAAACATATCTATCCAACTCACTCTTTGCAAACATATCTATCCAACTCACTCTTTGCAAACATATCTATCCAACTCACTCTTTGCAAACATATCTATCCAACTCACTCTTTGCAAACATATCTATCCAACTCACTCTTACCAAATATATCTCTGTACCTCACTCTTTGCAAATATATCTATCTACCTTACTCCAACCAAATATATCTATCTACCTCACTCCAACCAAATATATCTATCTACCTCACTCCAACCAAATATATCTATCTACCTCACTCCAACCAAATATATCTATCTACCTCACTCTTACCAAATATATCTGTCTCTCTACCTCACTCTTTGCAGATATATCTACTTACCTCACTCTTTGCAAATATATCTGTCTATCTACCACTGTTTTTTTCTGATACATTTGGTTATTTATCTGTTTTGGTCTTTTCTGATCTGTCTATTTCAGTTTTTACAGATTTAATTAACTACATAATTATATAAAAAAGGACTACAAATGTCATAAGAAACAATGTTATTCATTTATATTGTATAGCAATATTTTGTAGAATTTACAAATAATATCAATCATGGTGTTTGCATTTATGAAATACTTTATTTAATACACCTTTGAAAATTTATGAGCACAAAATATTACTATTAAAGATGGATTTATGTGAACACATATCCTCATGTCAGCTTTCATAGTCACAGCTTTTCAGACACTGCATCTCTGTCCATCAATTGGATTTGTAACCTTCTCTGAACCAAAAGGTGATCTAAATAACCCAGATGAGAACACTAGCCTAAATGTGTTATAATAAATGGTAAACATATATATATATATATATATATATATATATATATATAGATGCATGTATGTATGTATATATATATATATATATGAGTTAAAGATCAAATATGGATCAGAATTTGACAAGATGATAAAATGAA
>JBBBDQ010029012.1:337500-387500 GCA_037127315.1 Ascarosepion bandense
TAAAATTCTGTATTACCTTTTCCTGGTTAGGTGATATCTAAACTTATTTATAAATGGAACTTTGTCTGTGTGTATCCGTTACTTATAGACTCCAAAATGGCTGAACCAATTTTCTTGAAAATTTACACATTTGTACTATAAGTGTCTGCGAGTGTTCTTAGCTAGGTTTTGTGTCGAGGTACTCCTGATAAATATTGAAAATCGATAATCGAAAAAATCGGGTTATAGAAGGAGTGGTCCGATTTTAATCAAATTTGATACACTCATAGACAAAGACATAAGAAAAGATATTCAGAAGTTTCAAGGTTGCAGTTCTTACAATAGTGCAGAAAATTTGATATCAATACCAGTAAATCAAAATTTGACTTACATCCATTCATTTTTCTTTCAGTCTACAGTTTTGCTTTAACTGGAAACAACTATTGCTTTTTAGTCTTTCGTGCCAACATCCAAAGAGTCTGAGTTCCAGGACCATGGATTAGTTTTAAAGCTTTCATTACACTCGAGCAACACTGCTAGTTGTTATTAAATAAAAACTGTATTTACTTATCATAAATAAAAAAGTTTAGTATACTTCATCAACCCCCAATATTTTACAAAGTATTAAAATTTTTGTTTTGTTTGCATAAATGTATTGAATTTTGTAAATATAGACTTCCGTACACAACATTCTTAGAAAATAAGAGCAATAACTAGAGTAAATTTAAAGCCAAAGAACCTAAAATTCAGTAAAATGACCAGAATATTTTCCTAAATCTTTAAGATTACTGTGTAGTTAAAGATTTTGTAAAAATGGCATTCAGGCTATATTCCTTAAGAAAATATTACAGATATATCCACTATATAATTAGATAAACTTTGATCTGTCTGTCAATATATTAAACAAAAAGCTACCATCATGTTAAAAAATGAATTTCTGCAATATTTTAGACTTAAAGTAATATTTGTTACAAATCTGATTAAATGAAATTTAAATCAGCTAATATTCCTCAAATAAAGTTTCAGAAAAGTATATTTTATTTTTGAAAGAATTTTTAATAAAAAGAATTATATTGTGGTGATGGATGACTACTAGTGACACTAAAATCAGTGATTTTACCAATTTCAAAACAAAAACTTATTCCAATCAATTTAAATTAACAAAGCATTTTGTTTACTGAAAATATTAAATTTAATCTATTAGCCTGAAATTGAAACTCAAAAGCTTGAAGATTTTTCATTTTAAAAAATTTATTTTAAACCTTAGGTATAAACGTTTCTGTGGAAGTACCTAATTTAGTGTGCATGTGTATATATATATATATATATATATATATATATATATATATAAGAGTACATGTCCAAGTGGTTAAAACATTAGTATCCCAACCATGAAACTTAAATTCCATAATGGTTGATAATATCAGCCAAGAGAGATCATTTTAGTGTGTGGCACTGTTAGGTAGTGCCTGAAAACCATACTACAGGTTGACAGAAACGTTCGGAATTTATTAATGGTGGTGTTAACACAAAATCGCAAATCATCATGGTAGAGTTGGAGCATACTGGTTTTATTCCCTACTAATAACAACAAATTATGTACTTCTTCTCAGAAACTGTAGTTAAGGTCTGTTTAACATTGTATAAACCACAATCTGGCACTGTCAGTGTTGAAGAAATGCTAATGTGTTTCAACAGGGATTAGCTAGCCACCCTAGCAGACAGTTGTACACAAAAAACAAGCAGCCAGCCATTTTATATATATATATATATATATATATATATATATATATATATATATATAACTATGGAGGTACAGTGGAGTTAGCAGCTCAGATTCAGGAATCAGAGAACCAATTCCGAATTCCAGTCAAGTTTGTTATATTCACTCATGTGCAAAGACCTTTAAGAAATGTATGAATCCATCTCTTTTCCTGCCTAGTTATGAGTAAAATAGCAACATAGACTGGGTCTATAGCTTTGACTGGCAAATATGGTGAGTACAATTATATTCCTGAAAGCATGGTCACTAAGAGAGAGGTTCCTTTAACAGGAGTGAGAAGGATTATAATAATATATTTAATACAATAATATTAAGATGGTAAACAACGTTTGGTATTCAGAGTTTCATGTGGTAATACAATCATCAGGTAGATAAACTATGTAACAAATCTGGTGACTGCAATATTACATCAAATTTCTGAGTAGCAGATTTTAATTACCATCTTAATATTATTGTATTAATATTATTATAATATATTATATGTAAGTTTTGTTAATTTTGGCATTGTGTCCTCAGTTTTTTTTTAAACATTAGCTCATATCTTATCATTTCTGTGAGTGTATATTTGACTTTACTTCCAAATCATCTGTGCAAACTTAGGAAATGCTTTTAAAATTATTTTAAATACATTTAGAATTACTTACCCACGCCACCAATTTAATCTTTCCTTCTTGAATTTTATTTAAAATATTAAGTTATATAATACAATACAATTAATATACATGATATGTACAAAAATATAATTGTCATACACAACAATAAAATTTATATGATTTTCACCATAGTAAAATTTTATTGTTTATAACTTTATGAAGAGTCATTAACATTCTTGAAATAGTGAATTTAAAAAAAATATAAGATCATCTGAGATAAGAGACATTCTTGAAAATCTTTTGTAACAAATTTAATTGATTAAAAAACATGGCTTATATATTAGGATGTAATACTCACAGAAAATGTGGTAGATATCCACAGAAGTGGCCGTCCTTCAACATCCAGATTAGAAAAAAATGTACAAAATGTAGGATTTTAACACTGCAAAGTACTTTTACAATTATACTGTTCAAAATAAAACATGTTCTATAAAAATCAACAAGTAATAAAGTTATTAACAATTTTAAATAGAGTGTCTCTTTCCACCCAACCCATATATATATATATATATATATGAACATATATGAATATATATACATTTAGATATATATTCGTATATGAATATATATATATATATATATAGATAAGATATGCGTGAATGTACATGAATATATGTCTGAATGTACATGAATATATATATATATATATGTGTGTATATATATATATATATATATATAGCTCAGAGGTAGAATCTCTTGACTGACACCAATTCGTTCAGGTTTCAATCCTGGGTAAAAAGCAATTGGATGTCTAACCGTACTGATGAGCTGTGATACAGCGAAACAGATCTGTCTGCAGATGACTATATATATATATATATATATATATATATACACTACCGGCCATAATTATTAGGCAACCCCAGTTTTTTTTAAAAGAAATGATGCATTACATACTATTTTTAGTGGATAATTCTAAATGAAAATAAAATGGTTCTTTTGTTATTATTTTGCAAAATTTCACAAGGCAAGGAAGCAAAGATGAACTCGTCCAAATCATCCTAAATTTTCTTCATTTTTTCATTGATGAAACTGCAATATAGGTAATTATTAAATATTTATAAATTCATTTGATGCACATGTTATAGTGCAGTATTAACAAAAGACCCATTCTATTTTCATTTACAATTATTCACATTGCAATAAATACTAAAAAAATAGTATGAAATCATTTTTTTAAAACACTGGGGTGGCCTAAAAATTATGGTCGGTATGAATATATATATATGTATATATATATATATATATATATATTGTGTACTTGGGCAGAAGTCTCTTTTTTTGTAGGTGTCATTGAAAATGACAGATAATTGTTTGCAAATTTGTAAAGTTCAAGAAAACAGATCTTCAGAGAAAATGTAAATTCATAAATGACACTGGTATTGTTATTTGTCATAAAACAGGGTCTTTTTTGGAACGCTGTAGTGTTACTTACAAACTCCAAATTCCTTCATAGCCAACCAGATCTATTGTTGGTCTCCCCTAGGCCTGGGGATGCAGGTTTGAATCTTGCCGGAGGACACATATTTTCTTAATACGATTTCTCAAATATTCAGGCCAGTAGATACATTATAAATGTACCATTTAAATATTTAATTATAAATAATGTTTAAACAAATGAATTAAAGATATGTAAGAGTTAATCCATTTCATAAAATATATATATATATATATATATATATATATATATACACACACACACACACACACATGGAGATACATATATTGTTTCCAAAACAATTATATGATTCCAATATATCTGTTCTCATGGATAAAAATTATAAGTATTTAAACAAAGTCAAAGTAAAAAAGATGTTACATTGATTTAAAATAAAAGTTTTCATGATTTACAATAAGTTTTCTCTCAAAGTGAAAACTATGTGATCCCAGTATTGAACTCTTAGTCTAAAAACGACTGTATTTTATCGGCTCAATCCATTCAGGAATTGACAGACAGATACAGCTTTCTTTATTCAAGACAAATGTTTTATTCCCTTTTATTCTATCACACAATGTCCTCTACTTAAAATCATAACAGAGTTCATGCTATTGCATAAGCCAAAATACTACAAGGTGCTATTGGAAAGTTCCCAAACTGTACATACTGAAATTGTATCATTCAAACCAAATATATATGCATAGCTAGTGCTCATTTATACCCAACCCACTGAGTCAATCTACCAATAGGCTTTATGTTAGTTACTCAGTTTTAATTAATATGCAGTATTTTCAAACTGTGTTGAAATAGCTTCACAATCTTAATGCATCAAATTTTCCATGAAGTTTAGTACATCTGCTACCATGAACCTAAATATACTTCATAGTCAAATATTTTGTCAGGTGAATATGGGTTTTTGAGTGGAACATGTATTTCAAGATTGGTCAAATATAATACATGAAGGATAAACAAACACGCATCACATTATAGATACAGAATTTTTTCAGTGTAAAACAATTGTCAGAATTTGAAAATGCTGAAAAACAAGGAGCTAATTTATTGAACTTAGTACCTTTTTTGTTTCTTCTATTGAAACTTAATCTACTTGACTTTATTTCATGAATTTAGGCTGAAAAATTAGGGTGTGTTATGGAGAGAAATTCACTCCTGATCAAAAATTTAACACCACTTAAAAATCTTTAAAAAGAAATTTTTTTTACAGATAGATTTTAAACTCCTCCCACTTAAGGTTACCAATACTACAATCTAAAAGGTTATGGAAACAAAAAGCTACATTCCAAACATTTTATTTAGAAATTTACATTTTTATAAAATGAGGTGATTTTCACATGATCAAAATTATAAGACTAGAGTGTATAGTGCTTTTCAGGTCATTACAGTTCAGAAGAAATTACTTCCCTTGTATTTGCTTCACTGCCTTTACTAAACAATATTTAGCTTATTATATAAAAGGGGGAAAACTGAGTTTGACATTAAATAACTGATTAACCTAAAAATTGATGGATTGTTTGGTTTGTTTTTTACAGCTTATCAACCCTTTATGGGTTATTAAAAGCTGAAACAGATCTTGGATTGTAAGAATAATTCTTTTTACAAGCAAATATTGCATTGATAATCTTTTGAGAATTACAATGATTTTTTTCAAATACAAATTATACTATTTAATCCATAACTGAGGAGTGGATTCTTACCTTTCCCAAAAAGTATTGTTTTGCTCTGGACATCTTTTATCATCGTTCAGGTCAAGTAATCAACATAAAAACACAAAAAATGTAACAAAAATTTTTGAACGCATTCATGAGGATCATCAAACGTTCCATCGACATTCTCACATGATTGGAATCAGTTATGGAGTCAGCCAGGAGATTTTCATGAAAAACATGAACAAGCATCCCATTTCTTTGAAGTTTCTCCACTAACGAACTTAAGTCACTGGTGCCTCTGCAACAGGTGTTTACTCGTGCAATCAGATTGGCAACTGGGTCCCACCCATTCACAGTTAGATTAACCAAATGCAGACGACAATTCTACTCCTGCAGCTTCTTCTCTCGCACTTCCCGCCTGTGGAACTCGCTTCCATATTCTTGCTTTCCTGATGGCTACAACCTCCAGGAATTTAAATGTAATGTCAATACTCATCTATTAACCAATTGACTCTAGTTCTTTCACCACCCCATATATCCTTTCCTTTCTCTCCACCTTTGCAACTGTCATCACACCTGTATTCCTATCCTTCTCTTACTCCTTTCTAACTGGTTCGTCTTCCTCTTCACTCTCTTCTAATTAATCTTTTTACTCTTATGTAGCCCCCTGCACATCAGTGGCATTACCGCCTTGCTCTGGGTAATATGATTAAAAAAAAAAAAAAATCCTGGATATTCAATATGATAAGAGGTACTGGGTTAGCTGTATATATTATTAAAGGAATAAATTTTGAAGGGGTTGGTGGTCAAATTTAAATATGAGATATTATTTAAGGGTAAAGGTGTACATTTTTTTAGACATAATATGGGAACGTTCTGCTACCACATCATACTAATGAAGTAAAATTCATTCATTCAATTATTTGTCAATTTTGTATCATTATTGCGAATATTACTGCCATATAAATGTTTATTATCACTTTTAAATGTTATTCTTATCAGTAACTATTATACTCATTATTGACTCTAATAGCACCAATGTGATTGATTACTAAACAAGTTTATTTTGTCATTTTTTGCAAAATAAAGAGGAATAAACATTGCAATGTGAAAAGGGATTTTTTAATGGTGCATGCAGTTTATAGCACCAATGTGATTGATTACTAAACAAGTTTATTTTGTCATTTTTTGCAAAATAAAGAGGAATAAACATTGCAATGTGAAAAGGGATTTTTTAATGGTGCATGCAGTTTATGGCAATGAGGCTTAACAAAGAGAAGTACCAGGTAATGGAAGAATTCAATAATGTCCATAATGAAGTTAGCTGCCATTCAACTCATTTACTTTCAAATAATAAAACAGCAATTGCTTTGGAGGGAATCCAACCATAGAAAATCTGAGAAGAAAAATAATATTGATTGGTTTATGATTTATGAAGATGACATAAAAAATGGGAGAATAACAAAAAAAGGAAAAAGAAAGGAAAAGAGAAGAGTGAGACAAAAATATTAAAGATGGGGAGCACATCAATGGAAAAAAGAAAGAAAAGAAATGAGTAACAGAAGATAAAGAGATAATGAATGTGACAAAGAGTATAGAATTTAAAGAGAAGAGGAAGTAGAGTTAGTCTGAAGAGAAATCAATTATCAATGAAAAAACAAAGGGCACAAAGGAAGACAGGAAAAAACATGTATAAAAAAAGAAAAAGAGATTGAAAAGAAAAGAAGTGTACAAAGAAAAAAGAAAAACATAAAAAGAAAAAGAGATAAAGAAAAAAGAAAGAGAGCATAAAAAAGAAGAAAGAAAGTGAGTATAAAAAAATAAAGCAAGCATAAAGGAAGAAAGCAAGCAGAAAAAGAAAGAAAACGACAAAAAAGAAAAAAGAGCAGAAAAGAAGAAAGAAATAGAGCACAGAGAAAAGAAGAAGCATAAAGAAAAAAGAAAGTGGGCATAAAAAGAAAAGAAAGCAAGAAGGCATAGAGAAAAGAATAAAGAAAGAGAAAATAAGCAAAAGAAGAAAAAGAATCTTAAGGAAAGAAGAAAAAGAATCTTAAGAAAAGAAGAAAAAGAATCTTAAGGAAAGAAGAAAAAGAATCTTAAGGAAAAAAGAAAAAGAGAAGGTCTAAAGGAAAAAAGAAAAAGAGAAGGTCTAAAGGAAAAAAGAAAAAGAGATGGTCTAAAGGAAAGAAGAAAAAGAGATGGTCTAAAGGAAAGAAGAAAAAGAGATGGTCTAAAGGAAAGAAGAAAAAAGAAAGGGTCTAAAGGAAAGAAAAAGTAATCTAAAGGAAAGAAAAAAGAGAGAGTCTAAAGAAAAGAAAGAAATAAGAAAAGAGAGCAAGAAATGAAGTGTCGAAAAAGTTAACTACATGATATTTTCAAAAATCTAAATCATTAAAATTCCATTCATTTTAGGAACTTAGCCTTGTCCATGATCATTTAATTAAAATTGGACCTCATTTTAGCATTATGTCTTAGAAAGATCGTTCCAATACTAAAAATAACTTCTGGGTCTTAATCAACAGCAGATCTCAAAGAATTCATAATATTTCACCCCTTTATTCAATAGGAAGGTACTGAATCTGATAAAGATCCACAGTATTCGTTTTGAATGAGAAAGGACCCTCAACTAAGCAAAGGCTTTCATAGTAAGAAAAGAAATATCAAAAAGGATAGGCTGTGAATGATAATTACTAAGTTGGATAGACAGATCAAAAGACCAAATGATTTCTACCATTATTACACTGAATTAAGTCTGCTTCATATATACACTGTCTCTTGTCTCTAATAAAATGTTTATGAATAAGATTAATAAAAATAACTTTCAGAGACTTTGGAATTAATTGTACACTATGATATCTTCTTTTATACAACAGAAGATAATCAAAAGGACACTAGTATTGATTTCTAACATTGGTTTGACTAAAATCCACTGCTTGACAGTTAATAATTTCTGTTAATTGCTTAACAGAAATTAATTAGGAATATGGCAACTGTTAATTTCATCTTTTCCTCCAGATTTTTTTTTCTTTGCTTCTTATTAAAGTGTAGTATCTGTATATTAAGATAATTTTAGATGAATCTTTCAAATGAGAAGGAGCCAGTGACAAAATCTAACATTTTTTTTTATATACTAATATTCACCCAATACAAGGTCCAAGCACCATTCAAGATAGTGGGTTACTGCATAGTGTTGTATGAATATAAGAAAAGACAAGAAGGGTAGTTCGTGGGGCAATGCAGAAAGAATGACAACGCTAGAACTGAAGATGCCAACATTATAGTGATTGGGAAAATATCCTGTCATGAGTTTGTTCTACAATGCAGCACTTAATGGGAAAAAGCTGTCTGAATGGAAATTACATCTTACTACTGGAATGGGGAAGATTCATACTTGTGTATGTGATATTGTGGGTCCCAGCTATAGAGGTCAGGGGTGGTAAGACTAAATAATGTAGCTCATCAAAACAGTTGCCATGTGAAAATTCAATAGTGCATTGAGAGACTAGTGACATTTTTGTCTGTTGAAAATGGTTGCAGGATGAAATGGAAATATATTTCATCACCCACAAAGCCATGTAAACAATTTTGGATTCTATCAAGACAGCCAAGAGAGAATTAAGCAGCTCCAGCCTAGATATAGCAGCAATACTCTGTTTTTGGTCTGATCTGACTCTTGTAAGAATAGAGTATAACAGGGAGAGTCAGAAATGTACTTGAGCGGGACAATGAACCAACCATTTTTGGTCTGATCTGGCTCTTGTAAAAATAAAGTATAGCACGGGGAGTCAGAAACTTACCTGAGCAGTACAATGAACCAATAATTTTTGGTCTGATTTGGCTCTTATAAAGATAGAGAACCAACTATTTTTGGTCTGATTATAGCAATGGATATCTGTTACTTACTTGAGTGGTCTGATCTGGCTCTTGTAAAGACAGCGTATAGTAATGGGAATCAGATACATACTTGAGCGGGACAATTAACCAACTATTTTTGGTCTGATCTGGCTATTGTAAAGTGATTATAGCAAGGAATGTCAGTTACTTACCTGAGCAGTACAATGAACCAACAATTTTTCTAATAGCTTTAGCAATAGAACTGATATACAAGTTCCACTTGCAGTCTGGGAAGAGCTTGAATCTCAAATGTTCTAAGCAAAGGGCAACCTTGAAAAAAAAAACCCATCCATCATGATAGGTGAAAATATTGTGATAATAATTGAAATTTTGAATATAGTTTGGTACATGTGTACTTAAATAGCAAGGGTTATGGCCATATAGCATTGAAATACCGGTTCACATACGATTATGAAGTTAAGCAATGTCAAATCTGGTCAGTACATATATGGGTGACCACTTGGGAATACAAGGTGCTGTTAAGTTTGTGCTTAAGGTTGGTGTAATCAATAATGGCTCAGAATTGTTAATCGAAGATCAGAGTGCCAATTCCTATTGGATTCATTACATTCACTTATATGCAAATACTCTTGGGAAAAATAGTAATTCACTTCTTCCCACCCAACTATTGGTTAATTAGTAAGAATAGCATTACTAAACTATTATCTTAAAAACAAAAAATTTTTACAATCTAAAAATATTTTCTGGCTTTTAATAACACACAAAGGAGAAAACAAATCAATCAGATAAAATGCCAAAATTTTCTATACGCATTTTTGTTTTGTCAATCAAAATAAAGAAATAAATTTATTTTTAATTTCTAAGATTTGGTAGTACCATTTTATTACTCAAGTATTTACTGAAATTTTAAGACTAAACTTAAACTGCCCAACGGCCATGTCTCTGATTCCTTACTTTGTAACACCCTGAATATGAATGCATTTCCGTACATGTAAACAAAAGTCCTAAAATTCTCCATATTTATTTTTAATTTCTAAGATTTGGTAGTACCATTTTATTACTCAAGTATTTACTGAAATTTTAAGACTAAACTTAAACTGCCCAACGGCCATGTCTCTGATTCCTTACTTTGTAACACCCTGAATATGAATGCATTTCCGTACATGTAAACAAAAGTCCTAAAATTCTCCATATTTATTTTTAATTTTTGTTATTTGTCAATGAAAATAAAAGAAAGAAATTCAGTGTAAGCAATCAATTAAAAAAGGCAAGGATTTATTTATGAAGGTGTGTATGTGAAACTAGGCAAAAGAAAAGATGACATCATAACAAGACACCATATCATGAGAGGCACAATCATATATTTTAAGGCATTTCAAGAACTGTTCTGATTCCAGACACATACTTATCTGTATTTGCATTACTAGAAGATGACAGAAAATAGTGACATCTTATTCACTGCAATGGTGAAACTAAGTGAGACACTGCCTAGATTGTTATTGTTGTTTTAAATTCCTGTTAATATTGAAAAACTCATAAAAGTTACATGGTGCTATCATCCAAAACATATCAAATAAAGAAACAGTTGGTGATGGACATATGATCAGATAAATATTCTGATTTATCAATCAAAATCCAATAATCACATAAAAATTTTGCAATACTGTATCAAACCAAAATTTCAGAACAAAACAGACACCACTTTTGTAACCCTTGAGTTAAGCATGTCCTATGTAACAAAACCAATGGTAGCATCTATCATTACACACACGTTATATATATATATATATATGCATGCATGCACACACACACACACACACTTTCCTATGGCATCAAACATGATTTTGCATTTGAGTAAACACACAAGTTTTAAAACAAAGAATTATGTCTACTAGCATACGTATTTGAGAGATTTAATAAAGAAAAGGTGCTCTCTAGTAGGGTTCAAGCCTATACCCCTCCTTTGTAAGAAAAACCTACATCTATTAAAGTTTGCAAGGGTTAAATAGAAGAAAGATAAAATATAAAACCAATAGTATTTGTCTATATTTCTGAGATGAGGTGATATTTACAGTATTTACATTATTCGGACTACTGTCCTCATCTTTGTTGCCATCTGTACGATATTTCAGCTGTTGTATGCTCCGGATTTCTTCAGGTGCTAGGAATGTCAAACCAAACCCTTTATTACAATCAATCACATACCCCAGTGATTATAATAAAGAGTTCATTTCAAAATTACTAGCATCTGAAGAAAGCAACAAAGATGAGGACAATAGTCTGAATAATGTAAATACTATAAACAAATAGTCTGACCAACTCTTGTACTGTTAATGACTTTTCTCAAAATTATAGAAGGATGATGTAGAAAAAGTTTGCAAAAATATTATGATATGAACAAAACCAATAAAAACAACTAGTCTGACACTTCTCAAAATTATAGAGTTTGATGAGGAAACTTACTGTCAAATGCTTAAATTTCGGTGTACATCTTTTTTATCACATGTGTGCATACATAAATATACAAACCAGTTGCTCACATACATAGATACAACAAATAAAACTTTTGTGCATATTTTGAAAATCATAAAATGAGGACAAGACGCACTCTATATTGTGCATATTTTCCTCTATTCCACATGTTTACAATTGACACGTCTGCTATTTCGCTGAATACCTAGTTTCAAACTGCTATGAAAAATTAATAAAACAAACGAGCAGCTGGAATGGGAGTAAGATATATTAACAGGGATGTAGAAGATGTCATCCTATCTCTGAGCAGCTTTTGTAAGCCACCCTTCTCTGAGTGGGTCCCTTAGTCCACACAATCAAGCAAGCTTGTGTTGGTGCTTTGGCCTCTATTTAGGTATGCTGTTTCTGATTTACATTTTGCTGCCTTGATTGCTGAGTAACACCTCATTCAACAACCCTACACCCTGAGTGACTCTTGAGTCTTGTACTGGGTGAACACAATTATGAAAACAATATATGTATCAAGAATATGAGAACAAAAAAAAACTAAAATCAAGCAAGATCATTATAGGCACAGCAAGTCTTTTTACATGTTAAATAACTTGAAAATTAGGTCAATGTCGAAATTCAGGATATATTTGAAGTATATTGATGCTACAGAGAAATTTACTTGTATTATATTATGTATATTCTTTTTGGTAATGTCAATGAAGGGGTAGTGATTAGCTATGAGACTGAAGTACTGTAAAACTTCAATTTAAAGAACTAATTTCAAGGGATGTGTTCCTTAAACCTGATAAATCTCTCATTCTGTAAAAAAGGAAGTTCTGTAGATCACAACAATTATTTCTTCCTTCACGAGCGTGTTATAACGGCAAACGTGTTCAGAAAATTTCATTGCCAATACAAACTGCAAAGAGGAACGAATATACAAGAGGGACAATCAACAAGTTTATCTTCATACCCTGCCTGGTGGCAAATGCTGCTGGTGGTGCCAGGGGTGGTGGTCCCACCATAGCCACCAAAACTGTGACATCATCCCTGGTCATCAGCTGATGAAGACAGGGTATCGCACATGCTAACACACATTGTATGTTACAAAATGGATATTGTTTTGTTAAATCCAAGGCTGTCAGCATATAAATAACCAATGTTACATAAAATGTTATAAAATATTTAAAGAAAACAATCATATACACCTTTCCTTGCTCATTGTAAGAAGATTTTTGGAAGTCATCTCCACTGTAACTTACTTTATACTGATAACAAATAATTTTAATTCTAATTTTTTTTTTCTCTTTAACCATATCACCCCATGCAAGGCAATAGAGCCACTAAAGATGAATGTAACAAAAGAGGTTACTGAGTGTGCGAGAATAAGAAAAAAGAGAAATGTTATGAATGAGCGAGGATAATAGAAAAGTAATCAGGAGGAGAGTAGATAGTGATTGACATTGCATTTAAATTTTTGAAGATCAAACTGAAAAGCGTAGAGCCAGAAGAGAGTTTCACAGACGGAAGTGCGAGAAAAGAAACTGTTAGTATAGAACTTATAGTCACATCGAGCCAATTCAAGTGTGAATTGATGAGACCTCACCATCAATCTAATCAGTCAGTCAGTTAAGTGCCATACATGATACATGCTTGGGTGATCATGTCTCAAAAGAGACATGACTGACTGTGCAGAAGATTTTCCCACAGTAGGTTATCATTACTTTCTGCAGTAGACTGGTTGCCAACCAAAGCTATAGAACCCAAACTGTTCTGTTTTTTGACCCATAGCTGGAGAGAAGAGACAGATTAATACTCTTCCCAAGGGTATTTGTGCGTAAGGAAATTCAACAAATTCAACATCAATTTAGTACTGTGCTTAAATTTATAAAATTGAGGTACCATATTAAAGAGTTTATCCAAATAATAACCATGTAAGTATTTACAGAAAAGGAACAGGGAAGCCACATTACAGTGGTGGAAAATGACTGAAGCCCAGATGCCAGATCAGAATCCATAATATTGCTGATTCTTTAGATTTTATCAAGAATATCTAGATATACAGCCAGATCACCAGACCATATGCGGCAATAATATTCAAGGATGAATGGTAGTCTTATAAATATGTAAACTAGTTCCCAGAGAGAAAAATTGTCTAGCACAATCCAATTAACTTTCTTAGCAGGAGACCTATCAATGGAATGCATATAAAAAGACACATAAAAAGTTTGCTTGGGTTCATTGGTTAAAATTTGAAAATTCAACAAGCTAAATACAAAATATAAAAACAGTTCACACCCTTATTAAAACAAAACTTAGAAAAGACACTCGAAATCTAAAAAGTACTCAGTATTTGTCTATATTTCTGAGATGAGGTAGTATTTACAGTATTTACATTATTCGAACTATTATCCTCATCTTTGTTGCCATTTGTATGACGTTTCAGCCTTCTTCAGGTGCTAGGAATTTCAAACCGAACCTTTTATCACAATCACTGGGGTATATCATACTCATTCCTTCCATAAAGCCTCGATTGGAAGTCATGAGTTATCTCCCTCCAACCCTGCAAGTTACTTGTTCATCACTGCTGCAGCCTGGTATTGAGCTCACAACTTTAAAAGTCAGGTCAGGAACTAACCAACGTCTATATCCACATGGCCAAGAGGATATAGACGTTGGTTAGTTCAATACCAGCAATGGTAAACAAGTAACTAACAGGGTTAGAGGGAGATAACTGATGACTACCAAAAGAAGCACTACTAAGCAAAGAATTGAGTTCATATACCCCAGTGATTGTAATAAAGGGTTCGGTTCTAAATTCCTAGCACCTGAAGAAGGCCAAAGCACACAACGGCCTAAACATCGTACAAATGACAACAAAGATGAGGAGAAAAGGAATGTGAACATAAAATAGACTACGGTAGAGGTAGTTTTGCCCAACACCACAAATTGCTACAACACTAAAACAACAACCTGAAAACTCCAGTTATGTTAAATAGCCTCATCATTTTGAGACTTTCATATGGATATCATGTACAGTGTCAAACCCATTCAGAAATATCTAAACTGTTAGCTGTATACAACCACTTTCTAAGATCAATGGTAAAAAATGCTTTTAGTGAGGTGTGAAGGTCTTGGCAAAGACCATCCTTCCTTGAACATTGTAGACTGGCACTACAGAATCACAAAGAACAGTACCAAATAAGAGAAACCACATCACAACAACTACAATGTATAGCACATATAACTGAACTGAAAGAGAAAATCAAAATGTCAATATCCTACACTACTTCAAATAAAAGGTTAGGAAGGAAACACCAATACTGAAAGAGCAATAACAGCTAATGAGAAACCTATATATATATATATATATATATATATATATATATATATATATATATATATATAAACTTATTTATAAATGGAACTTTGTGTCTGTGTGTCCATTACCTATAGACTCTGAAACAGTTAAACCAATTTTCTTGAAAATTTACACAGTTGTACTATAAGTGTCTGCGAGTGTTCTTAGCTAGGTTTTGTGTCGAGGTACCCCCGATAAATATTGAAAATTGATAATTGAAAAAATCAGGTTATAGAAGGAATGGTCCGATTTTAATCAAATTTAATACACACATAGACAAAGACATAAGAAACAATATTCAGAAGTTTCAAAGTTGCAGTTCTTACAGTGGTGCAGAAAATCGATAATATATATATATATATAAGGCAAGATGTTTGTGTGTGTGTCTGTTTATCTGCCTGTATGTCTGTATTTTTTTCAGCCCTTTTATTTTAGTTTTTGCTTTGGGTTTGGCTCTAAGTAGGTATAATTATAGTTCTTAGTCTCAGCCATGATACCATTTACTCAGAGGACTTATTTAGCCTTCAAAATTCATTTTACGACAAAAAAAAACTTATTTGATATCGATACAAGGAAATCAAAATTTGACTTACATCCATTCATTTTTCTTTTAGTCTACAGTTTTGCTTTAACTGTAAACAACTATTGCTTTTTAGTCTTTCGTACGAACATCCAAAGAGTCTGAGCTCCAGGACCATGGATTAGTTTTAAAGCTTTCATTACACCCGAGCAACACTGGGCTATACTGCTAGTAGTTGGTAGTTTAGATATTTCTGAACAAGTTGGATGCCACATATGGCGTCCCTATAAGAGTCTAGATCTGACAAGGCTATTTAAGAACATGATTAACGTTATTTTAAACAAAAACTGTGCGTAGGTGTTTTACTGTCTTTTTTTTTTTTTTAAATGAAATGATGGTTTTATTTTTTTTGTGGACTTGAAATATATCAAAGCTGATAAAAATTTTAAGCAAAAGTTATTTGTAATATGAGACAAAGTAAAAAACCTTTTTTTTAATTGCTAATATTCCTAATTAGATCAAATACAAATGCAAGAGTATCTTTACATAATTTTCCAAAGAATGGAAAACAAGAAAGAAAAATAAAAGAACGAGTGAAAGAATGGATGGAAGAAAAGCAAGCATAGTATTTCATCAATTGAGTTTTTTTCTTTCTGCCTTCTCCTATTTTCTTACAGACTGCCTTTGACTCGACTGACTGACATCAAATATCATGTTCTTCATCAAATTCTCAGTTCCTACCTCTCTCTCTTCTGTTTTTTTTTTTTTTTGTACCATTTGCTGCGGTTCAAAAAGCAGGCAAGATGTAGGAGGTTAAAGAGAAAAAGGCTATCAAGAAGTAAAAATTCAATAAATAGATGTAGGTGAAGAGAAACAACAAGGTGGTAAAATGACATGGATCTGTTGAAGGAAATACAAGAAACAGATGCAAGAACATGTTTTCAGTTCAAAATCCCACGTCTATTGAACAGGTGAAGAGGCTCATCCCTTGTTCCCTGTTTAGGATGTGGTTTCCGGTTTTTCTCTTTCCCAATCTTTTCACTCTTTTCTTTGTTTTTTTTTTCAATTGGAGTAGATAGATTAAACTATCGCTTGGTTCACACTCTACCCACGTCTATTGAACAGGTGAAGAGGCTCATCCCTTGTTCCCTGTTTAGGTTGTGGTTTCCAGCTTTCTCTTTTCCAATCTTTCTTACTCTTTTCATTTTTTTTTTTTTTTCAATTGGAGTAGATAGTTTAAACTATCGCCCAGTTCACACTCCATCCACATCTATTGAACAGGTGAAGAGGCTCATCCCTTGTTCCCTGTTTAGGTTGTGGTTTCCGGTTTCTCTCTTTTCCAATCTTTTTACTCTAACGTAGCCCCCTGCGCATCAGTTGCGTTACTGCCTTGCTTGGGGTGATATGATTAAAAAAAAATGCAGAGGAGTTAAAAAAGGTCAAATAGTGTTCTTTATCACACTTTGTAGAAAACATTAAACAACTTGCACAACTGTAAACAAAGTAAATTATTGAAACTAACTAGTGTGGTAAATGTTCATTTTAGGTGCTGACGGCCTTTCCTTCGTTCAAATTTATCCAAAATAGCATTATTTCTGTGCAAATGTATAAGCTGAATTGTAATCAACAATTAGTTATTGAAGAAATTTACCTTTTTTGCTTTGAAAGTCCATAAAAAAACGAATTATATCTCACACTTTTTCTCTCCCATAACTCTCATGAAGTCATGTAATTAACTGAATTTTTGGTTGAATTTTGGCCGATTTTCTTCCTTTACTGAAACTTCCGGCGATGTACTTCCAGTTATGAGAGTAACAAGTGTAGAAATACAATAGCACATTACTTTAATTTCCAGAAGTACATCGCCAGAAGTATCAGTAAATGAAGAAAAATCTACAAAAAATCTGCCAAAATTCATTCACATGCGCAGTACGTCATTCTGCAGTTAATTACATGACTTCCTGAGAGTTACAAGAGAGAAAAAGTGCAAGATATAGTTCATATTTTTATAAACATTTAGATAATATTGGTAAGTTTCTTCAATAATTAACAGTTGATTTGAGTTCAGCATATACATTTGCACAGAGACAATGCTATTTGGATAAATTTGAAGGGGAAAAGCGTCGGGACTTACAACAAAAATTTACCACTAGTGTCTTAGTATTACAGTTCCAAAATGATAATTTCTTGAAAAAACAGGCTAGAAAATCTAACAATGCAAAAATGCATTTAAACATGGATGGAAACAAATAAGCCTACAGTCCCTCTACTCATTTCAAAACTGAAAATATTGGAGAGGTTTTCAGGGGGTACATATATTGATTAATTTTCAATTGGCAATAATATTGATCCAAATCAATAGAACTTTGATATGCTGTTATAATAGCAGGATGTTTCACAAATCTAAGGCTGCAATAAAAAGCCAAAATTGAATTGGTTGATTATCTCAAAATTAGCAGTGTATTAATTAATTTTGGATATTTATTTAATGAAAATTTAACTGTCAAAATTGGTTACCATCGTCCAAGTAGAACAAATCCAAAATTTCATTTCATTAACATACATAAAGTTGAAAACTTGAATACTTAATTTGATTTGTTTTTTGTTATAATTTTCTGAGTCATAGTATCATTATTATGATTGATTCCTTAACACCCCAAGACAAACATCTTTATTTTGTTGTTTTTACCACATTTTCCCAATTTATTCTCTGGACTTAAGTTTGGCTTTATAATAGTGAATGCTAGAAAATTTCCTCACAGATGAAAAGGAAACATGAGGAAACAAAGATATGGTTCTACAGAAGGATGCTGAGAATACCATGGATGGAGCATGTGAGTAACGATAAAGTTTTAAAGAAAATGGACACTAACAGGAAACTTATGCTTATAATGTGGCTAACATTCATCAGTACAGATGCAAAAGAGCCCTCAAATCCCATGTAGACATGTTTGTCAACACCAGTTAGATTTAAGTTTTTCCCATTAACAGTATGACAGTTTGGCATGTCTAGATACAGGTGCCTCTGCAACTGGCTAAGATCCAGATGTTTGTAACATGTCTTATGCCAATAGAACAGGGAGAAAAAATGTTGGCAACTGGCAAAACACGGTGACCTGTAAAGTCAGTCCATTAAGCATTTTTGTTCCTTTGTGGTTTCCGAGTCAGTGTTATTTTTGTTATCTCCTATCTCGTTTCCCTCTCTGCTTGTTAACCTAGTATGCGATAGCACTTGGTTAGGTGTTCCCCCCAATGACAACAGATTCTTTTCTTACGTTACTACATATATGTTGCGATGGATAAATTGTCGCAATTATATATTTTTAATTTTGTGTTCAAGCATTGTTTTTCATTTTGTCCACTTCACAATATAGTAAAGACAATTGGGCACCATCTGGGAGAAAAAAAAACCATTATGACACAATTTACTCTACCAGAATTTTGGAAATGCTATGCTGTACTGCTTGACATTCACTCTGGAAGCTCCAATACTGTTATGGGACCTAACCTTTTTGGACTATAATGAACTCTTCTGATTATTATGAATACTGGGAGAATATGCTTCTCGGTTGGATGGATTTGAGTTGAGTTGGGTTGAGTCACCCCAGTCTAATACTTGGAAGTCAGACTGACATATAACACTCTTGTATTAGTTTTCTGTTTAATATATATGTATTAATATAGATGTTTCACTAATTCCCGAGTTCGAGTTTTCTTCCGGACCTATTCTCGGTCCACAACAAATACGAACATTTCAGACTTTGGGTGTCAATCTGAAGACACTGCAGAGTATTCAAAAAGAATTGGATGATATATGCAGTCAACACCATGGTGTTTGGAGTGATCACTAGTGATGATAACGTTATGCCTCCACTCACTTTCCCCACAGGATCTCAGACTCAACACAAAGGCCTACATCAAATAACTTGAGGAGGTAGTACTGCCCTGAGTCAAGACAGTGGCTGTTGAAAGACCAGGCAACAGAACTCTGTACACTTCACGAGGCTGTCAGACAATTTCTGCATTTACATCACCCCTTACATCTGGCCACCTAACTCTCCAGACTGCAATCCTCCTTGATTATCATGTGTGAGGCACAGTTGAGCGAGAGACTAACAAAACTTCTTTTAATACCAAAGATGAACTGAAGGCAAAGATTATGGCAACATTGACCAACTTAAAAAAAGAGACTGTCTAGAAGAGATGTAGGAGATTCCACAACCTTCTGGAGACCATGGTTGAAGCCAATGGCGATTTTATTGTATACATTTACTCTTCAGTATTTCAAAATACTTTTGTGTAATTTTGGTATATATATCTGTTAAAATAAGATGTCAGTGCTATTTTCATTTTTGCATAATTCATCCATTGCACCCTGTACAATCAGAAAAAACGACAGCTAAAATTTCTAGGATACATAATGAGGTAAAAAGGTTCAAAGAATCTGATACTCACAGGACATATTGAAGGCAAATGGGGCAAAGGGAAACAGTGGAGAGCTTACCTAAAAAGAGGGAAGGGATGGTAAAAAGGCAATCATATTTAAGAAATAAAAAAGATAGAGAATGTGCAAAACCTTGATTGCATATATCCTGAAGAGACATGGCATATAAAAGAAGAACCTTCAAGGATGACCTCATCCTTGTTGCCATTATCCCCCAATTGTCTCCCGTCCAAATTTTTGGAATGAAGAATTACCATTATTTATGCTTACATTTGGACAACTATCCTCATCTTTGTTATTATCACCTGATTACATTCAGGCTGAACTTTTGGGATGAGAAGTTGTTATTTATGCTTTGTGGTGCAGTGGATATCAGCTCGAAATAAGAAATTGGGGAGCCGAGTTCAAATTTTAGCTGAATTTGTTGCATTCACTTACGTGCAAATACCCTTGGTAAAGGTATTAATCCATCTCTTCCTTCCTGGTTAAATAACAGGACAGATTGGATTCTATAGCCTTGGCTGGCAACCAGTCTACCGTAGAAAGTAATTGCAACCTACTGCAGGATAATATTCTGCTCAGTTAGTCATGTCTCAAAAGAGACATGAACACCCAAGGAGTATCACATATGGCACTTAACTGAGTGATATTTGGACTATTGTCTTCATCTTTGTTATTGTTAACACAATATTCCAGGTGTAGTGCCCTCCAGCCTTCATCAGTTGTATATTGATTCGGGTAATCAACAAAGAATTTTTAAGTGAATCTTTTATTCGATCTATGGGGGTAGCCTGTTCTCAGTCGACTGCCAGATCTAGGAATATCTTATCGAATCTTTTTATCTTTAGTACTGCTCAGTTGCTGCTTACCCTGTTTCCATTAAGTTCAAGTACACAATGCCTGGCCCAACTGAAACAAATCAAATGCATCACTAAGAAATGTCTGTTTTACAATGTTGCCATTTCAGAAATGCATTATATTTGACATTGTTCACGTTCATCAAGATGGACTATGTGAAAACCTGTTTGGATGTTATTGAATTATTTACTTACATGTTGATGGTTTGATCCTTTCAAAAGAGCATTATCAAAACATTATTGCATAAAAGGAACAAATTGTCAAGGAAAACAAATTGAAAAATCAAACTGCTTTTCATGTATACCATCTTACATATTTTGTTGAACATTTCATATCAATCATTTATCACACATGCAGACAAACATCTCTGATTAATTGATTGATTTGTTATTTTATGGCTTACAAACATTTTGGATGTGTGTTGTGGTGCAGTGGATATCGACTTAGAACGACAAATCGGGAAACCAAGTTCGAATTCCAGCTGAATTCCTTGCATTCACTTACACACAAGTACCCATGGGAACAGTATTAATCCAACTCGTCCCTCAAGTTATGGGTTAAATAATAGGACAGATTGGGTTCTATAGCCTTGGCTGGCAACCAGTCTACCACAGAAAGCAATGGCAATCTACTGCAGGATAAACTTCTGCCCAGTCAGTCATATCCCTTTTGAGACATGATTGCCCAAAGTATGTATCAGGTATGGCATTTAACTGACTGACTGATCAACCCTTTGCAGATTAGTTAACGCCAGAAAATATTTTTATACAAGTATATTTAGATACAAGATGTACTGACTCAGAGCAGGGAAGGTAAGAGGTGAATTCATACCTTTTCCAAGGATATTTACAAATAAATTGATATAACAAATTTACACCACTTTCACATCTAAGCTTACAGGACCTGCTATTCCCATCAGCTATTCCCTGGTCTGACCAGGCTCAACATTACTTAACTGTCATAATCATATGACAACCCATGTTTCAATGTGATATGGTTCTAAGCCCGTGTGTGATGGTCAAGCTACATGCCTCCCATTACCATAAGAGAAATTACTACTAAGATTCCCCTAGCTTAACCCTATAATACCCAACATTCCCCCACCCCTTCTTTTACAAGCCCCTGCTTCCAGCATTAGAATTTTTCCTCATTCTTTGATTAAACAGGGTTGACAATGCATGTCTTAAACTGACATGTTGAAAATAGCTATTCCCCACTCTAAATTTTATCTGAATTTACAGATAAAAAAATATACATATATATAAAACCTATCAGTAAAAATTACTAGAATTCAAAGTATTTCAAAGTGGTTAGTATTTTTGTCAAGTGTTTAATACAGAACTAGAGCAATATTAATCAATAAATTAATAAAGTTTAATTGACTTATCTCTTGACTATGTTCAAATTTTTGCAGAACACTGCTCATCAGGGTCAGAGAATACAATTGATTGAATTATTACCAGATATCATATCTATTATACCCAATATGTCTAACTTTAATACAGCCATATTATATTCCATTGTTTTTTATTTTTTTTTTTTTTTTTACTACATCACCCCAAGTAAGATCATAATACCACTAGAATGCAAGGGGGGGGGGAGTGTCACAGGAAGTGAAAGTGAAAGAGAAGGAAAAGACTGAGAATGGGGAAGATTGAAGAAATGACAAATAAAGGGACAGGATTCAAGGAGACCGAAGATTGACATTGCATTTAAGTTTTTGAAGATTGTAGGGAAACAAGAATTTGGAAAAGCATTCCACAGATGGAAAGTGCAAGAAGAATTTTAGAATAGATGTGGCAGTTGCATTGAGCCAGTTCAACAGTAAAATGGTAAGACCTAATTGCCAATCTAGTAGCACGCTTAAATTTATATAGTCAAAGCAAAAGGGAAAACGTTCATCATAGTAGTTGCGATGAAAATATTTTGTAGAAACAACAGAGAGAAGCAATGTCACGCTACTGAAAAATGAGTGAAGTCAAAATGTCTGGTCAGAATTGATTACATTACAAACCCATCTTTGAATTTTGTCAAGAATCTTGAGATGTACAAGAGAATATGGCAACAGCATTCAATGCACAGACAAATGTTAGATTTATAAATGAGCAAAATTGCTTCTGAATATTTAAATTTTACCCTGTTCTTAACCCTAACAAGGTACAAGTTTCAAATTTGTATGGTACCTATTATTAGCATTTCATTCAAAAAAATGGTTTTATCCTTTCACATGAGCATTATGATATATGCAGACAGACGTGTAGGATTAATATGTTATTTTGTGACTTATCAATCTTTTGCAGATTAGTTAAAACCAGAAAATATATTTATACAAGTGTATTTAGACACAAGTCCTGCTAATTGACTCGGAGCAGGGAAGGGAAGAGGTGAATTCATACCTTTATTTAGGTAAAACCCAACCCTAACCCTGGTAGGAATGGTTACCACATATCATATAAATATGATATGTGGTAACCATTCAATTGATTTATCAGACCTTCTCATCCTAATAAGAGTGACTCTGTGAAACGTTGACATTAGTCAGAGATAAGTTGATCAAACATTCATTAATTTATTGACTGACTATATATAGAAAAAGATTGATAAACATTTCCTATATAACATGTTTCACTTTAATTAAAGCTTCATCAGAGAATTACCTTTTTAAGCAACATTAGTATAATTTATGGTATTCTAACCTGAAGGAGAGACAACACATTTCTTTGAAGCTCAAAAAGATTAACAAATTTCAAGTCAAACTGAAAAAATATAAATATTACTTTATGTATATAAGTATATCATAATTCTAGTTTATTCAGATTATTATGTATATTCATAAGAGAGCGTGTGTGTGTGTGTGTGTGTGTGTGTGTGTGGTAGTAGTAGTAGTAGTAGTAGTAAACATTAATTATGTTTGGTGGTTGTCCACTTTTTAACCAATTTAAGTAAAGCAAATATGCTTTCCTATATATATATATATATATATATATATATATAAAGAGAGAGGGGGGGAGAAAGAGATAAACAGACAAAGATGAATACTCATCTATGCTAGTTATAATGATAGCAAAATAATTTCTTTAGTACTGAGAGTGAGTTAATAAGTGTTGTTTCTACCTGAGTCACGTTATGTGTAACCACTAAATATATATAACCTTTGGCAATACATCTCCAAGCAACACACACATACGTACGTTTTGGAACAACTAGTTTCTAAGCAATCCCCTGTTGCTAATTGAAATAAACAATATATAGTACTCTGGTAACTAAGGAATCACTGCCTACTGATTAACTTATAATCAAGTAAGCCATATTATTACATTTTTGTTGTGGTCAGAATTTCTGCATAATCTAAACTGCCATACTTGACAATATGTAAGACATATGGGGTGAGGAGTTATTTACATTCATACCAATATAATTCATACTAATCTTTGTTGTTATTATCACAATATTTCATCTGTTATAACCTCCAGCCTTTTTCCACTGTCTGTTGCTTGAAATAACCTTCAGGGCATTTCAAATTGAACCTTTTATTTAAGCTATAGAGGGAGGGGTAGAGTGTTCTCATTCCAATTTTTAAGTATTACTCAGTTATTGATTACTCTGTTTACACTGACTTTGAATGTGTATTATCCAGTCAAGGAATTGTACTCACAAGTCAAATAAATAAAAGTTGAAGTCTCCCAAAATGATAATATTAGTTGTTTCCCTACAAGGAACATTTGGCATTCTTTGACCATACAGCCACTATTGCTTTCAAATTTATAAGATCTTTATCTTAAAATAATTTTTTGGAAAAATAGGCTTCTGAAGACCAGTAGCTGTTATTAATCTTTCCAGCACTGATAGGAGTTTTCTTCCCAACAATTTTGCTTGAGGTATTGCAAAATGTCAATATTTTGATTCTTTTCTACAAATATTTTCATGGCAACTGCTTTGACATACTTTTTTTTTTCCCAATGGCTTGACTACATGAATTTAAGCATGCTACTAAACTGGGGATGTGCGTTGTGGTACAGTGGATATCGGCTCGAAACGAAAAACTGGGGAGCCGAGTTCAAATTCCAGTTGAATCCATTGTATTCACTTACACGCAAATACCCTTGGGAAAGGTATTAATCTGTCTCTTCCTTCCAGTTATGGGTTAAATAGCAGGACAGATTGGGTTCTATAGCCTTGGTCGGCAACCAGTCTATCTATAGCAACCTACTGTGGGATAATCTTCTGCCCAGTCAGTCATGTCTCTTTCGAGACATAATCACCCAAGCGTGTATCACGTATGGCACTTGACTGACTGACTGACTAAACTGGCAT
Source organism: Ascarosepion bandense (assembly GCA_037127315.1). Classification (NCBI taxonomy): domain Eukaryota; kingdom Metazoa; phylum Mollusca; class Cephalopoda; order Sepiida; family Sepiidae; genus Ascarosepion; species Ascarosepion bandense. Next base: position 362,833 of record JBBBDQ010029012.1, read on the forward strand.
CTAGGCCCTTCCCATTTACTGTTGAAATAGCTAAATGCAACCACCACTTCAACTCCAACAATTTCTTTTCTCACACTTCCCACCTTGCTTGCTTGCTTTCCTTATAACTACAATCTTCAAAAATATAATTCTAATGTCAATCTTCTATCTTCTTGAATCCTGTTATAATGGAATATCTAGTCCCTCTCTATAAACACTATGGTGGACTAAGTCTATCATGAATAAATGAGTAAGAGCCTTTTCACTAGTGAATCTTGCTTACAGATTAGAACCTGGTAATACTATTCTTGTCTGTAAGAATTCTTGTGCTTGAATAAAACTTTTATTCTATTACGCCTGGCTTGGTAATCTTTCCACTCAGATTTACACTTAAAATATAAAATTAAAACATATGTTAAATTGTACCCCTGTCCAGGATAAATCCCATACATCCCATACATTTGTCCTTTCCCCAATCCTTCCGATATTCAGTCTTTTCTCTCACTTTAACTTCTTGTAACCCCCTATGTATTAGTGAAATTCCTTGCTTAGAACAAAATGATTTTTTTAAAAAATCTTTATTTTCTCTTCAGATTACATGTGCTATCCCTGTTAGTTGTTACTGCTGTAGGTAGTTTTCAAGTGATGTGGATGCCATTATTTGGTATAGTTCTTTGTGATTTTGTAATGTTAATCCAAAACATTCAGAGAAGGTCGGCCTGTGTCAAGACCCTTAGGCTTCACTTGCTCAATGCTATTTTTAACCATTGAAAGCAGTAGTATACAACTGACAGTTTAGATATTTCTGAACAGGTTTAGCATCATGCATGACATCCGCATGAAAGTCTTGATCTGACAAGGTTATTTAAGAACATGATTCTAGTTTTCAGGTTGACGTTTTGTATCAATTTGCAGTGTTAGGCAAAACTATCTCTAGTACAGCCTGATTAATTGTATCTCCAGACTCACTACCATTGGCTAATATTTTTACCTAACCTGAGTCAATAATAATACGCTCAATGACATTATTATTATTATTATTATTATTATTATTATTATTCTCACAGCACATAAGAATAGGTACATATGCAAACTACTAGTGTCCCACCATGGGTGGATAAAAAAAATGACAGAACAGTTCCATAAAATTTATACTAAACTGTTTGATTAATCCTCTTATTAACTAATCAACTAAAAAAAAAATTTCAAGATGAGCACAGTTACTATTATATTACTCATATTTCAGTAGTAGTAGTAGTAGTAATAATTTAATCTGTCTCTTCCCTCCAGTTATGGGTTAAATAATAGGACAGATTGGGTCCTACAGCCTTTGCTGGCAAGCAGTCTACTGCAGAAAGCAATGGCAACCTACTGTGGGATAATCTTCTGCCCAGTCAGTCATGTCTCGAAAGAGACATGATCGCCCAAAACGTGTATCACGTATGGCACTTAACTGACTGACTGAGTAGTAGTAATAGTATCATCATCATCATTCACAGTTTAAACTTTTTAAAGAAAGTTCTTGCATTATGGGTTTCTCCAAGTTATATGTCCTCAGATAGAGAGCACCTTTTACAGAATATTAGCAGTGCCAAGCAATGCAGACTTTTTAATCGATGGGATACTAGGTTTTATTCCAGTTTTCTCAAAGTAGAAGTTGTTATGGTTATTATTGTTCTTATTAATGCTATTGTAAAAGGACTTATTGTATTCTGTTTCATTACTATAATCTTTAAGGACATTTTCCCTATTGTGATTGCTTGCATTTTTTTTTTTAATCATATCACCCCAAGCAAGGCGGTAACGCCACTGATGTACAGAGTGCTACGTAAGAGTAAAAAGACTGGAAAAGAGAAAGCCGGAAGCCACATTCTAAACAGGGAACAAGAGATGAGCTTCTTCATCTGTTCAATAGATGTGGGTGGAGTGTGAACCGGGTGATAGTTTAGTCTATCTACTCCAATTGAAAAAAAAGAAAAAGGAGGGAAAAGATTGGAAAGAGAAAGCCGGAAACCACATCCTAAACAGGGAACAAGGGATGAGCCTCTTCACCTGTTCAATAGACGTGGGTGGAGTGTGAACCGGGCGATAGTTTAGTCTATCTACTCCAATTGAAAAAAAAAAATAAAAGAAAAAGGAGGGAAAAGATTGGAAAGAGAAAGCCGGAAACCAAATCCTAAACAGGGAACAAGGGACGAGCCTCTTCACCTGTTCAATAGACGTGGGTGGAGTGTGAACTGGGAAAGTACTGCTAGCTTGCTTTTTATACACAGTAATGTTTTCTGCTAAGGCTACAAAGTTTTTTTTTTAATATTTTGTAATGTACTGATAGCTTGCTTTAAATACTACACACTTAAATACACACAAAACTTTTTCTTGAATATCCCAGCAGAAACGGGTAAACCTAATATCACCAATAATGATAATTTCTTGTAACAAAGTTAAACAATAAAAAAGATAAATGAGTAGTGTTTATTTACAATCTTTGTTAATGATTAAAATTTATCATCATCATTTTTCATGAGTGGTCTTTGTGTTTAATTGCCATTAAATATAAAAAAAATTGTATGAAAAAGAAAATACATTTCATGAAATATAGAAAATATATTTTTAAAGAAAAATTGTCAAGTGAAATTGCTTTTTGAAAGCACAAAAATATCTTTCTTCTCCACACATGAAATAGAAATTATAGTCTTACTTGTAATGGTTACAAATGGTAATTGTTACTATGAAAGATAAATCAATATAACAGAAAAGAGACAAATCTCTGCTTTTCCCCCAGGTGGAACAATTGTTTTTTTCTTCATGATAAAAGCTCATCTGAGCCAAGTAAAGATAATAAATTGTAAGGCAGTACATAAAATGTTTTATACTACCATGGTATATAAGACCACATATATCACCATTTAAAGACTGTCCAGTGTTACTTTCCCCATTGGTCTCTCTCTCTCTCTCTCACACACACACACACACGTACATGCGTGTGTGTGTGTGTGTGTGTTTGCACAGCAATCTTTCATTTAAACATGTTTCGTTAAAAATGACCAACAAGAAAGATTTTATTAATTTTTGATTTAATTTTTCCAGTATTCTTACATGTTCCCTTTTTGCTTCGAGACAAGGAATGTAAAAATGTTCTATAATTTTCGACTTTCCAAGTGCTTTCAGCATCTTCACAGGCCATTTTCAAGGATGTTATTTTTCCAGTGTTGTTATGTCCTCATGTTTGACTGTGTGTGTGTGTGTGTGTGTGTGTGTGACAGCCAGGGGAGGAGTAACACTTTGCACTGCTTCTGAGTGTTAATTCATACATAAATTTTCTGGTTATGCTTGTATCTAATAATAAAAGCACAATAATTATTTTTTTATTTCTATTATTATTATCCACAATAACATTATTATTATTATATTAAACTTTACAAAAAAAAATTTGAAAGCCACAACAGAAAAGAAAACAATCATAATCTTAGCAAGACCTGCATATCACACCAAATGACAAAAGTATAATTTTCATCTAATAATTCAACAAAATTGTACATTTTTACAATATAAAATATGATAAAGTTGTGGCATAAAAAGTGTATTTATTTTTATAACAAAGTTTGAATTTTGTCCCAATATCTGTTTATATTTAAATAAATATAAAATAAAGATAAAGTTATATTAAATACTGAAGATTTGCTTTCATTTTTAAAAATATAAAACTGGTTGTCTCTATGTTTTCTAACAAGTTTTGAATTATTCAGATTTAATTTTGGAAATACAAAATTAAGCAGTTTTTTTTTTCTCTTGCCATGAGAAAATATAGCCAAAGATAAGAGCACAAGCAAGCTCTTGCAGAGTCCTCGATTGGTGTTGAAATGCTAACCAAAAATAAAGTCATTGGAAAAAAAGCATCATAAAAACAACTTGGGACTTCAGCTTACAAACAGGAAAATGAGATTAAAGAAAAGAATATTTTTTGTTTAAATCAGCGTACCTTTAATGAAAAAGATAATATCTTTATTATATATTTCATAATAAAATAAAATTAGTATTCAATTTATAGCAATGAAATAAGTAATGAATTCTATTGGAAACAGTTCTTCATGTGATGTGTCCCCCTCAGGATATGGGCAACTATGGCTGTCCACAATCTCCTGTCTTTTGTAGTTCTTAATAAATTTTATCTCTTCATTATTTCTCCCAAACTATATTCCACCATCCATTTAGTCAAACTCACTAAGTATGTTATGTGTTGTTTTTCTCTATCCTTCTAGCCTCCTTCTGTCCTGTGAGTATCAGATTTTCCATGCCCTCTTTCCTCATTATGAGTCCTGAAAATCTCAGCTGTCTCCTCCTGACATTAAGTATAAGTTTTTGTTTTGTTTCTATTTTCCCTAGAACTTTGTCGTTGCTCCCATATTCATTCCATGGTATCCTCAGCATCCTTCTGTAGAACCACATTTCTGTTGCTTTCAGTTTCTTTGAGGATATTTTCCAGCATTCACTGCCCTATAGTAGGACAGATATCACATAGCAGTTCAGTACACTTTGTTTCTAAATTTTTTTTCCTATTTCTTATTACTTTGCTAAACTTTTGGAATGCATCTTTGACTATCACAATGCATCTTTAGATTTCCCACCCTTTTACTGTTGAAATAGTTAAGTGTAACAGCAACTTCTACTCTAACAGTTTCTTTTCTTGCACTTCCTACCTGTGGAACTCCATTTTGTTTACTTGCTTCCCTGATAAGCTACAATCTTCAAAAACTTAAATGCAACATCAATTGCCATCTTCTATCTTCTCGAATCCTGTTCATCTTTTGTACTTTCTTCAATATCCCCTGTACCCAGTATTTTCTTTCACTGTAAACCCCTGCATACTAGAGGCAGTCCCACCTTGCTTGGGGTGAAATGTATTTCAGTAATTTCTACTATGTTTCTTTTGAAATTTTTGTTTTACTTTTAATATTTTGTTTTGATTTCAGAAGGCATGTTTCGCTATCTCAATGCATCTTCAGATATTAGTGTTGCACTTTCCAACCTCTGTTAAAACACTCTCCAAATATTTAAATTTTTGTACTTAAAAGTGAGTGAATTTTGTTTAACGGCATATCAACCTCTGTGGGTTATTTAATGCCAAAAACGTGTGGTTTTAAGGTATTTTTTTAAATGTTCGGTTATAGTGAGAAGGTTGATTTAGTCAGATTTTAATAAAAATTTTTTGTTTTTATTCTTTTTTATTTTAGAAAACTGAAAATGTCTTCTAGTTTTGTATTCAAAAATGTTTTGCTGAGAATAATTTTTTTCCTTCAAAAATGTGTTATGGTAATAATTTTTTCTTCAAAAATGTATTGTTGGTAATATTTTTTCCTTCAAAAATGTATATTTTTCTATAAAAGTCTATTTTTATGTATATATTTCTATAAAAGTGTATTTTTATACTTTTATAGTGTTTTGACCCCAGTTTGGGGATTAACTATTTGCCCATAGCTGGGACCCTAACAGGACCACTCCAGGTCAGGGTGGACCTGAGAACAACAGCAGTTAAGGGGTGGTTCCATGCTCCTCACAACCTACCAATCAGAGGCCTTGCTGCTGGATGCAGTTTACCGTCATGTCCAGGACCAAAATATTTGTACTTGTGTGATTTTAACATCTTTGATTTGTAAATTTCATTTTGGGTTCATCCTTTTGCTGACTACCATACATTGTCTTCTTGCAGTTGATGTTTAATCCTTTATTCTTGCTTTTCTTCACTACCCTTTGTCAAAGATTTTATAGTTTTCTTTCCATGTCTGCCATCAACACTATGTCATCTGCATATTTTATGTTGTTAAGATATATTTATTTTAATGAAATAAGTCTGATCAGTCCAATAATTTCAAATTGGCAGCTGATTTAAAAAATGACCTAGAGTCTGTTGTTTAACTGGTGCAAGGAATGACTTGTTAATAGTAACATCTCCAAAAACAAAACTTCTATCAATCAAAGACTCCTTCCTCCCTTTTATCAACATGGCTTATGATAATCTTCATCAGAGTGACTCAGTATGCCTTCTTGGGCTTACAGTGTTGGATGACATCAAATGGAAAGGTTATATTGAATCCATTGCTAGATCTGTTGCTAAGAAAGTTGGTTCCCTGTGTCATGCTAGACAGTTTTTCTTTCTTAAATCTATCTTACATATTTATAAGTCTACCATTAATCCATGCTTTAAATACAGTTGCCACATATGATCAGGTGTGCTTGCTAGATATTCTTGATAAAATCTAAAGAAATGTCAGCAATATTATTTGTTCTGACCTGGGATCTCGTCTCCAGTCACTTTTCCACTGCCATTATATAGCTTCCCTGTAACTTTTCTATAAATACTTTCGTAGTAGCTGTTTAGATGAACTCTTCACTATGGTACCAAGACTATGAATTTATGTGCAGTACTAGATTGGCGATGTGCAGTGGATATCGGCTCAGGATGAGAAATGGAAGAGACAGGTTTTAATTCCAGCTGAATTTGCTGCATTCATATATACACAAATACCCTTGGGAAAGGTATGAATCTGTCACTTCTCCCTCCAGCTATGGGTTAAATACCAAGACAAATTTGGTTCTATAACCTTAGTTTGCAACCATTCAACTGCAGAAAGTAATGGCCTACTGCAGGAAAACCTTTTTACCCAGCCAATCATGTTTCTTTTGAGACATAATCACTCAAGTGTGTATTACGTACGGCACTTAACTTACTGACTAGATTAGTGGCAAGGTCTCATCAATTCACAGTTGGGACGGAAAGATGCACTAAGTTCTATGCTAACAATTTCTTTTCTAACACTTTTAACAATTCTTTTAACAATTTCTTTTTTAACAATTCTTTTAACAATTTCTTTTTCTTGCTTATAGAACTTTCTTTTGGTTCTATGCTTTCCAGCTAAACTTTAAATGCAATGTCAATCAGTATCAACCAACTTCTTGAGTAATTTTCTATTGTTCTTATTCTTTAATAATGTTTCTCTTTTTCTTACTGTATCACATTCAGCAAACCCCTTGTGTCTTAGTGGCTTTACTGCCTTGCATCAGGTAATGTGATTAAAAAAATGTACATACTAGTTTAATAAACAAAACTTTAGTAGTAAGTCATTTATAAAATATTTTAATTAATATTAAAAATTAATATAAATGAAATTATTAAATATAGCTCCTAGTTTATTAAAATGTTGTTTATTTACTATAAATTAAGAATTCTATTAGCAACTTTTAGTTATTAGTACTTATTTCATTACAATAAATTAAATGACTTCTTTAGAAACATTTTTTTACTAATTCTTCATTCAATACAAGGCTCATGAGCCACTCAAGATAAAAATTACTGACTGAAGTTGTTGAATATAAGAGAAGAATGCAAGGACTGAAGTTTAAGAGGATATATAAAAAAGATTCTGGTCTACACTTAGAAAAGTTAAGAGTGAAGTGATCAAGGAAGCAACCTCTCAGGAGTCTGTTCCACAAAGATATATTAAATTAATTAAGATTATAAGTTTAATGTCTTTTGCCAACCTCTGAAAACAAACAGTTATGACTTTTTTTACATGACTTTTTCTTACTCAAACAAAGTACATATTATATATTTTTTCAATGGATTTTTCTGAGTTTATTTCATACAACCATTAAAATATTTAAACTTTCATTCATATTAATGCTTGTTAATAAGTCTTGCATGTTCCATTTTTCTTTGAGTTTTTTTTACAGTAGTGTTCACTGTGTACAAGGCCTGGGAGCAACTCAAGGTAAAGGGTTACAAAGTAAAAAGCACAGCTTATGTGGATGTGTGTGAAACAAAACAGTTAACCCTGGACTTGAACAAGTTTAGATTGTAGTGATTGGGGAAACAACCTCTTGGGAGTCAGTTCTACAAGGCAATGGTTCATGAAAAGAAGCTGCTGGAATGAAATTTACATCTCACCAGGGGAATATGAAGGGAATGAGGATGGTTCATTATAATAAAGCAATAATATATAAAAAGAATAAATTTTACCTTATTTTTTTTATAAATATATATTAACGACAAATTCTCAAATAAAAATGAAATTCTTGCATTTGCCTTGATAAAGTCCCTCAGAGAATGAAATACTTCAGCTAAGATATTTTTGCCTTTTATGTGCCATGTCCCTTCAAGATATAGGTGATTATGGCCTTCCACATCTCCCTATCCCTTGTAGCTCTTAACACGCTTTCTCTTGTTATACTTCCAAAACCTGCTCAACTATCCATTTCTTCAAGTCCATCAAATATGTCCAGCACTGCTTTCTCCTGTCTCTCTTTCCCTCCATCTGTCCTGAGAATATCAAATTCTCCAAGCCCCACTTCTTCATTATATGTCCAAGAAACTTCAGCTGTCTTTTCTGACGTTATCTAAATTTAAACTTATTTTATGAATGGAACTTTGTGTATGTGTATGTGTGCGTGTCTGTGTGTGTCCGTTACCTATAGACTCCGAAATGGCTGAACCGATTTTCTTGAAAATTTACACAGTTGTACTATAAGCGTCTGCGAGTGTTCTTAACTAGGTTTGGTGTCAAGGTACCCCTGATAAATATCGAAAATCGATAATCGAAAAAAATCGGGTTATAGAAGGAGTGGTCCGATTTTAATCAAATTTGATACACTCATAGACAAAGACATAAGAAACGATATTCAGAAGTTTCAAGGTTGCAGTTCTTACAATAGTGCAGAAAATCGATAATATATATATATATATATATATATATATATAAAAGGCAAGATGTTTGTGTGTGTGTCTGTTTATTTGTCTGTATGTCCTTTATACAAATCCACAATTTTTATCCGATTCTCACCAAACTTCAAAATTTGACTTATATCCATTCATTTTCCTTTCAGTCTACAGTTTCACTTTAAATGGAAACAACTATTGCTTTTTAGTATTTCGTGCCAATGTCCAAAGAGTCTGAGCTCCAGGACCATGGATTAGTTTTAAAGCTTTCATTACACCCGAGCAACGCTGGCTATACTGTTAGTCATATATATAACTAAGCTGGAAAATACACATTTTCCTGATTTTTTGAAAACATCATATTTGGTCTGTTTTCATATCCAAATGTAAACAGAATTTATTTCCAAAATTTTATAAAATCCATTACAAAACTCTGATATATTTTCAAATTATTTGCTTAAACATTAATTCGGGTTTTGTTTGACTGTAAGAACTTTGTAGTCAAGCAGTCTAAGACACATCAGATCAACTGAGGGTTTCCTCTAATGAACACAGGTTCAAATCCTGCTGGAGGACACATATTTTCCTAACAAAATTTGTCAATTATTCAGGCTGGTAGAAAGATACTGTTTAATTATAAAAAACAGAGTATCTACTCAAATACTAGTATACATTAAAAAATAATATTTTTATTCATTTGTTTAAACATATTGGAGTAACCATTTCGTAAATATATATTTTGTAAATACACACCCACACACACAAAAGAGAAGGAGTGATGCCTGCAATATGTGTATGTGTGTGTGTGTGTGTGTGTGTGTGTGTGTGTGTGAGGGGGGGGTCTCTCTATTTTTACATCAAACAAGGCAAATCAGTTTTGGTCTCTGAATTACAAATAGATCTCATCATAAGAAATCAATGGATTTCCCCTGCCCTGACATTATTTCCTTTTACTCTAAATGTTATTTTGTGGATACCCATGTTTAAGGAAAGGATCAGTTGGTTTTTTAAAAAGTGTGTGTGTGTGTGTGTGTGTGTGTGTGTGTGTGTGTGTGTGAGTGAGAGAGAGAGAGAGAGAATTCTCTTTATCAAGCCTCCCAAATGTGGAGTCTGGTAGACGTAATCCACACAGGAGTCTGTCCCACAAAACAGTGGATTTTGGAAAAAAACTGAATGGAATTTCTTCTTTATCAATGGAATATGGAGAGACTGAAGATGGATCAAATGCGTGCACACACACACACACACACACACAAATACATGCAAATCAGCACATACACATACAAGCCACGGTAACACACTCAAATATATATATACACATTCATATATACATGAGCATACATAACACATACATAAGGACCACATCAATACATACAGAAAAATATATATACAAATTCATATATGCATAAGAGCATGCACACGCAAATGCAGTTATATATACAAGTGAGCATACACAGACACATGCATGAGAGCACACATGATTATGAGAGCATATACATGCACACACATGTATGTAAATACATTTATATATACACACACATATGCATGCACAAATTACAGTATGATTGCTAAGTATTTCACAGCAGTGCCAGAGGTCAGCCAGTACAAATCTGCCACTGCCATATGGAAAGAACATGAGTACTACCAAGTACCCACTATTGGATGTACTTGGATGCCATGAGGGGAAATAACTTGTCATAGCTACCTAATAATATAATAGGCATGGAAAGCATTAAAGTCTACCATAATACACTGGAATTTCAAATGCTTATTTTCAAAGCAGACAGGAACCCCAACTTGAAAAATTAAAATTAGTTTATCCAAAATGTGAGCATGTGCCAAACTAATTAAACATGTGTATATAGATTAAATATCAATGCATATTTTATATATATATATATATATATATATATATATATATATATATATATATTAGAAAAAAGGAGAACTTTACCAGTGTGTTTCATCCTCCTTAGGAACTTTATCAAGGAAAATGCAGAGATTTAAATTTTGTATCTTATGAAGCAATCAGATGTCTAACGGTATTGATGAGCTGTGATACAGCGAAACAGATCTGTCTGCAGATGATTATTTATGCTCTCACACCCTGATTGAGCACTCTGGAGGAATTGTAGACTTTGAAAAAAAAAAAAACAGTAGCTACTCTAGCATCTACGCATTGTTCATTCAGTAACGAATTAGAGCACTCTGGCTATTTGCGTATGATACATCATATGCAAAAGGTCTGCCTCCTTCTACCATAGCTCAAGGTAGAATAGCCGACTGATGCCAATTCAGTCGGGTTTCAATCCTGGATTAAAAGCATTCGGATATCTAACCGTACTGATGAGCTGTCTGCGGATGACATATATATATATATATATATATATACATACATTTATAATCATATCACCCCAAGCAAGGCATTTTTCTGCCACTGTTGTGCAGGGGGTAACATAGGAGGAAAGTTATGAGAAAGAGTGACAGGTTACAGGGGGGCTCAGGAACAGGGTAAAAGAAGGATGAGAATACTGATGAGAGTGGAGTGGACAGAGAAAGGAGCATGAGAGAGAGAGGAGATGACTACTACTATACATTTAAATTCTTGAAGATTGTAACTATCAGTGAAGCAAGTAAATGGAAGGGAATTCCACAGGCAGGAAATGCGAGAAAAGAAGCTGCTGAAGTAGAATTTACATTTACATTTTATTGGTTCCACAGTAAAAGGGTGGAACCTAGTTGCTAATCTTGTGGCTCAAGTAAATTCATATATAGGGGGCATCAGGGAGCTAAGTTCATCGGAGCAGAAGCCGTGAAAGTATATGTGTGTGTGTGTGTGTTTACACATTTACATTATATATACATTTTATTACTTTAAATTTTATTTTTAGTGGATACCCATATTTGAGTAGATTTTCTGTTTATTTTTTAAACACAATTTATATTTCATCTACGAGTCTGAACATTTGAGAAATCTTATGAACGCACACACACACCATATATATATATATATATATATATATATATATATATATAAATGGAACTTTGTCTCTGTGTGTGTATGTGTGTGCGTCCATTACCTATAGACTCCGAAACAGCTGAACCTATTTCCTTGAAAATTTACAGAGTTGTACTATAAGCGTCTGCGAGTGTTTTTAGCTAGGTTTTGTGTTGAGGTACCCCTGACAAATATCAAAAATCTAAAAAATTGGGTTATAGAAGGAGTGGTCCGATTTTAATCAAATTTCATACACTCATAGACAAAGACATAAGAAATGATATTCAGAAGTTTCAAGTTTGCAGTTTTGACAATAGTGCAAAAAATCGATAATATATATATATATATATATAAAAGGCAAGATGTTTGTGTGTGTGTGTCTGTTTATCTACCTGGAAGTTTGTATTTTTTTGGCCCTTTTATTTTAGTTTTTGCTTTGGGTTTGGCTCTAAGTAGATATAATTATAGTTCTTAGTCTCAGCCATGATACGATTTACTCAGAGGACTTATTTAGCCTTCAAAATTCAGTTTACAATGAAAAAAACTTATTTGATATCGACACAAGGAAATCAAAATTTGACTTACATCCATTCATTTTTCTTTTAGTCTACGGTTTCACTTTAACTGTAAACAACTATTGCTTTTTAGTCTTTTGTGCCAACATCCAGAGAGTGAGCTCCAGGACCATGGTTTTAAAGCTTTCATTACATCCGAGCAACGCCAGTCTATACTGCTGGTATATATATATATATATATATATATATATATATAGAGAGAGAGAGAGAGAGAGAGAGAGGGAGAGAGAGATAGATATGTTACCATCTTATATCTTTCATTTTGCAATTTTGTGAGCTGCACAATATAGTAAAGTCAGTTGAGCACTGCCTTTGCGAAAAAGAGGGCCCTGACACAATTTGCTCCACCAGAAACTTAGAAACAGTATGCTGTACTACTTGGCATTCATTCTAGAAGCTTCAATACCAACATTTCAGAGTGTTCAGGTGTCAAACTGAGGACTGTGCAGAGGATTCAGAAAGAGTTGAATGAACCTAATAGTGATTATGAAAGTGTTTGGAGTGATCACTAGTGATAGCAACATTATACCTCCATTCATCTTCCTACAGGGCCTCACACTCAACACAGAAGCCTACATCAAGTGCTTTGAGACGATTGTGCTGCTCTGAGTCAAGAGAGTGACTGCTGAAACAGGACTCTGCACCATGCCACACAAGCAAAAAACCCTGTCATTGCAGTCAGATAATTTCTCAGCCACATTATCACTTACACCTGGCCACCTAACTCCCCAGACTGCAAATCCCTTGATTATTATGTATGGGGTGCAATTGAACGAGAGACCAACACAACTCTTTGTAAGACCAAAGATGAACTGAAGGCAAGGATTATGCCAGCATTCATTAGGATCATCCAGAAGAGTTCAATGAGATTCCTACGTCATCTGGAAATCAATGGCGATATTATTGATTAAATTTACTCTTTAGTATTTCTAGATATTTTTGTGTAATTTTGGTAAATATATTTGTTTAAATGAGATGTCAGTTATTTTCATTTTTGTGTGATTTAGATGACAATTTATACATCACACCCTATATATATATATATATATATATACATACACACACTACATGCAACATTTTGGGTGCCCTAAATGCTAGAAGAATGCTTTGGAAAGAATGCTGAAAATTTATAAAGCAGTAATCAAAGCAGGTGGTGGTTTTATTGACGGAAACAAATTTTTATGCTTTTAGGTGATACTTTTTTTATAGTTAAGCCTTTACTTTTTTATCAGAATAAAAGCAAATACACTATAGTTACTGAAATTTGAGCTTGTATTTTTTTTTTTAAATACAAAGTTATTTCATTTTAGGGTGTTTTTTTAAAGAAATCTAAGGTGGCCACAAACTTTCTGCCTGTAGTGTATACTTCCCCCTCTCCCCTGTATATATATCCATATATATATATATATATATATATATATATATATAAAATATTCAAGAAGTCAATTCTTCCGTCACTTCCTATGGCATTTCCCCAGAAAGGCTTTTCCATCTGGCACTCACAATGTCAACATGACATTCCTAATCATTTAAAGCAGAAAATTTTCATCTGAACAGATAAAAAGCAGAAGTTAACCCTGGAGGTTAATATGAAAATATAATAAGAATTGAATGTTGGCAAAATTCAAAGAATCACCCTACTTTTCAAATGGTATATTTGCAGAATCTACTGACATTTCATTGCATTTAAGCATTTAAGTTAAGAAAGACAGCCAAATGTCAGCGGTTACATGAGTGACTCTTTGCAAAACTCAAGTGGTACAAATAAATCTTCTTTTGAAGTAGGGACATGTTAGTTTCTATAAATTTACTATTTAGCATTTGTAACATGCTTGCTAAATACTGGACAGCAGGGGATCTTATTCTAGCCAGAAGTCCATTCTTTATTTCATTTACATTTTGTGGTGGTGACAACAGGGAACAAAGGATGGAATAAAGAATACATTTACGAGCTATCACAGATTATGGGATGCAAGAAAAGCAATTACATAAGTGATTGCCTTGCACATCTTTCTACACCACAGGGAAATCAACTTACAACTGCTTACTTTCAGCCCATTTTTGTCCCTTTTTACAATGGCTTCAAAGGCAACTGTTTTTATAAAGATCATATTCATTGATTTTATAAAGGACAAACTAATACCAAATACTAGCAAGACCTATGGGGGATTTTTGCAATTCAAGAATAAATACAGTGTAATAGTATATATATATATATATAAAATTAAGGCAGACACATTATTTCATAGTAAATCAGAAGTATAGGCCTATTTCAGGTGAACTATCATTAGCTTCCATCTTTATTGTACAAAGGATTTTACAGAAATGAGATTCACAAAGACCTAAAAAAAAATGAATAAAAATAATGGTCGCTCCCTTAAAAGAGAAAATTTTTAAAAAAATACGTCAGTTCGGTGAACACGCACACATATTCATATATAAGCATATATATACGCAACATATAATCAGAGGACACGGGTAGCGGCGGTTGTCAACAGAAGTTCGAAGATACATTCAACCTGACAGTTGGATTGCAGAACCGTAGATATGAAATGTAAAGAAAGTGGGTTAGGTGAGAGAGAGAGAGAGAAAGAGAGTTAAAAAGAAAGGGTAAATATCTTAAAGCGTAAACGAAAAGGGAAGATGAAGAAAGAAGAGAGGAACAAATTTAAAATAGAAAGAAAAGATGATAGGAGAAAATGAGAAAATAATAGAGTTATCCTACCACTGTATGTACAAGATACTCCTTTGGATTCTTCTATACCCACACTGCATGCTTATATATATATATATATATATATATATATATATAGTGATAACAAAGATAGTGTACAGCTAAAAATGCTGTCAGTAAGAGGAAGTCTGAATGAAAGGACATCAGTCTTTGCAAGAAAGTGCTTGACTCAATATCAGAGTGTTGTAGAGCAGCTGACACTCCTCTAGCACTCTCAAAAATGGAATGGTCTTTGGGCCGAAATAGCTGTATAAATAAAGATTAATAGCAGTCAGGAGTTCAGAGTGTCATTGACGATTTATATCGGACTGTGCTCTCTGCGACTTCAGCAACTTAACCCCTTCTCTCTTTCAAATTATTGTTGTTCTGTCTTATCTGTGTTTGTCATGTTTATACTTAATATCCATTAGCACGGATATTGTGCTGTAGATACTTAAGCACACATTATCTGGTATCATATTGCCACTTTCGGCAATACAACACAGTGACTATAAAAGTGATAAAATAGCTGAAACCTCCTGAAGTGTGGATTACAAAAAAGTTAAATTATGAAACTCTAGAGTCAAGGTGCTGAATTTAACATGCTTTACTTGTATTAATCCTATATAAGTGAACACTGACGTCAACATTCAGAAGTGACAGATTGTTTCATGTTAGACACAACCATCAGGCAACATGAATTGGGTTTTTCCTCAGTTATTTATATATACAGGTCAGTGGTGTATTTTGGGTAATCATTCTAACTGTTATTTTGGTGGGGGTAGTTTATTTAATTATTTATTTATTTAGATTAATTTATTTTGCTTGTTTTTATCTTTATATTTATATTTATTTTTTGGGGGTTTTTGATGTTTAATTTATTTATTTATTTGGATTTGTTATTTATTTATTTATTTACTTATTTTATCTTATCTATTTTAATGGTTGTTATGGCAGTAGTTATATATATATAAAAGGTTGTCATTTGATGATGTTACCTTCAGCATCTTATTCAAGAGTTTCGTAGATGGACCCATTTGTTCACTTTTCAGAGAGTATCAGCAATTGACTATTATATATAGATATATATATATACTAGCAGTATAGCCCGGCATTGCTCGGGTGTAATGAAAGCTTTAAAACTAATCCATGGTCCTGGAGCTCAGACTCTTTGGACGTTGGCACAAAAGACTAAAAAGCAATAGTTGTTTCCAGTTAAAGCGAAATCGTAGACTGAAAGAAAAATGTATAGATGTAAATCAAATTTTGATTTCCTGATGTCGATATCAAATAAGTTTTTTTCATCGTAAACTGAATTTTGAAGGCTAAATAAGTCCTCTGAGTAAATTGTATCATGGCTGAGACTAAGAACTATAATTATATCTACTTAGAGCCAAACCCAAAGCAAAAACTAAAATAAAAGGGCCAAAAAGATACAGACATCCAGGTAGATAAACAGACACACACAAACATCTTGCTTTTTATATATAAAATCGATTTTCTGCACTGTTGTAAGAACTGCAACCTTGAAACTTCTAATATCGTTTCTTATGTCTTTGTCTATGAGTGCAGCAAATTTGATTAAAATCGGATCACTCCTTCTATAACTTGATTTTTTTAATTATCAATTTTCGATATTTATCAGGGGTACCTCGACACAAAACCAAGCTAAGAACACTCACAGACGCTTATAGTACAACTGTGTAAATTTTCAAGAAAATCGGTTCAGCTGTTTCGGAGTCTATAGGTAACAGACACACACACACACACACACACACAGACAAAGTTCTATTTATAAATAAGTTTAGATAGATATGACCTTGATGAAAGGTAAGTC
Source organism: Ascarosepion bandense (assembly GCA_037127315.1). NCBI lineage: Eukaryota > Metazoa > Mollusca > Cephalopoda > Sepiida > Sepiidae > Ascarosepion > Ascarosepion bandense. The sequence continues at coordinate 379,645 of JBBBDQ010029012.1, forward strand.
ACTTAAACATTTATTAATTCATTTATACACTGTTGTCACTCTAGCTATCTACTGAGCACATTTTTGACAAAAATTCTACTTGCCTTAAAACACATTTTAAATAATTGCTTGAGTAAACAACTTTAATATTAAGTTCTCATCCTCTATACGGGATATTCTTTAAATGCGATACATATAACTCTGGGGGTACTTGAGAAAAAATTCAGCGCTGTAAGAGATCAAGCCTTTCATGCTTTTGGCACTTCACTTTTTTTATGATTACCAAACATTCTGACCTCTCCACCCCCATACAAAAGAAACAATTTGCTTTTTGTATTTCCTCTCACTTCACCCCTTCTATAACAAGTCAGTTAGTTAAGTGCCATACGTGATACACGCTTGGGCGATCAAGTCTCGAAAGAGACATGACTGACTGGGCAGAATATTATCCCACAGTAGGTTGCTATTGCTTTCTGTGGTAGACTGGTTGCCGACCAAGGCTATAGAACCCAATCTGTCCTGTTATTTAACCCATAACTGGAAGGAATAGACAGATTAGTATCTTTCCCAAGGGTATTTGCGCGTAAGTGAATGCAATGAATTCAGCTGGAATTCGAATTCGGCTCCCCGATTTCTCGTTCCAAGCCGATATCCATTGCACCATAACGCACATCCTTCTATAACCAGCCAGCCCTAATGCTTGCTGTATTTGACCTATGAGCTCTAAATACCATGTCTCGTGTTAGATGCCATAGACAGTCATAACTCTTCAGAGCTTCTTTGTCTTTATTATCTGAGAAATATGACGACTTCTTGAAAATTATTTTTTCCAATTACTTCTTCATGGTTTTGAATTCAGATTTTTCTATCTTAGACTGGTTGCTACTCAAGAATTGAAAGCCTAGTCTACCCTGCTATTTAACTCAGAGAGAAGAAACCAAGCATTAAAAATAAGATACCACAGAACCATTCTGGGCATCTCCTACAGAGACTACATCATAAATGTAACAGTGCAAGAAACTATTAAGCAAGAAACAGGCTCATTGGAAGATCACATATCCATTATCAAGAGGAGAAAATTGAAAGGAGAAGGCTGCTTTATAAAAACCAACAATCTTTCCACTGTGATACTACAAGGTACCATATTAAACAAAAAAAGATGGATTGACTGATTTGTTTTTTACAGCTTATCAACCTTTTATGGTTTATTTAAAGCTGAAACATATTTTTGCATCTTAAAAATAATTTTTTCTTTTTTACAAGTGAATACTGCATTAACAATTTTTTGAGAATAACAATGATTTTTCCAGATACAATTCCTACTATTTAACTCATAGTTGGAGGGAGAGGAGTAGGATTCATACCTTTCCAAAGGGTATTTGTGTATATGTGAATGAAACAGACCCAACTGTAATTTGAACATGGCTCTCCAATTTTTCATTCTGAGATGCAAACAATTACACCACGCGCACATCCACAGCAAAAGAAGAAGCAGACACAAGGAAAGAAATGGACTGAAACCAAAATCACTGAGTGAAATGGAATTTCATTCACAGAGACCCAGACATTGGTATGTGGAGGAAGCTGATTAGCAGATCAGATAGGCATCAACCCTATAACAAGACCTGAACATAGAATTTTTAATGAAAATAGGAGTAAAAAGAGTATTTCATACCTTTCCCAAAAGCAATTAGTGCAACAGTCTAGGCCAGGATTTGAACTCTGCTTTCCAATTCCTTTTTCCATACAGGTAACAAATACACTAACTTCATGGCTCATGATCTTCAGAATGCATGACTTCTGATGTTTCAAAAAAGTTACAAAGTTTTTGTAATTACAAACTTTCTCAAGGTTCTTCATCTAAATAACAGAGTCATGCATATATTATGAGTTCAAGAAGTCAAATTGACTCTTTATAGTACAATACAAAATGTGTTATGATAAGAACTTTATAAAAAGAACAGGAAAAAGAAATATTACTGCAGTGACAATGATCACATCACATTGCTTTAAAAAAGCCAAGTATTTGACATTTATTTCATAATGTATCCTCTGCTTCAGCTAAATAAGAAATGCCAAAAATTTAAAGAGACAAAGAGATGTTTCAGACAGGTAAGCTCTTTAATAGAGAAATGAGATTGATAGGTGTACATAAATATGTATATTTTTAAAGAGAATGTTGGTTCCAATCCTGTATAGGAATGTCTACAAAAACATCCCCTCTCCCAATTTTTAGACATAACATAAGAGATGCAGGTCAGGATTTCTTCCTAGCCAATAAGATAGGCCACTTCATGGTCTCATCCATGGCCGTATCTGACTACCGGGCACACCAGGCACGGGTCCGGGCCAATTTGTGCAGTTATAGTGAAAATCCAGGCAAGGAAAAATGTCTTTTCAGAAATCAAACTAAACAATTCACGTAGAATTGAGAAAGAAAGAAAGAAAAATGAAGAAAACATCCGAATGAATGCAGTAAAAATCTGTTTATTTATTAATTTGGGGAGAAAACACTGGTTATACTCAGAAAGTCTGAACCCGATTTCCTGCTTTCGTTCACGTTCTGTGCCTAATTTCCATTAGAATAGTCAAAAAAATTCGCAAAAATGATAGTTTCTGGAAATGGATGACACTGATGACATCATTACATTGTCAACTAATAAATCCGGGCAATTTTCTCTGTGCCCAGTGTTTTAGCATCAGCTACAGCCCAGGTGTCAGCCAATATATTTCTATTGACTCTTGTCTTAAGAGTCAGGACATTGCAATCACTTGTCTGTATCCCTTTGGTGTGTTAGCACCATTCTTACTTTGTGAACTTATTTTATTACTGTTGCTTTGTATACTTTTGTTTAGCATATATTGTTTCTTTCGTATTATTTTGCTCTGTCATTTTCTCTCTTTTGTTATGATTCATTGCAAACTTTGTCAATTCTGCCAAACACATTTAACCATACCCAATTATTCTACAGAGAAATTCATATACTCACACATACACAAAATTTGTTTTTAATCATTTCACCCCAAGTAAGGCAATAATGCCACTGGTACGCAGGGGGTTACAGATAGGGAAGTGAAAAAGACTAAGAATAGAGGGGAACGAGAAAAGAACAAAAGATGAAGAGGATTCGAGAAGACAGAAGATGGTGATCAAAAATTTAAAATTTTTGGAGATTGTGGTTATCAGGGAAGCAAGTAAATAGAAACAAGAAAAAAACTTTTGGAGTAGAAATTGCAGTTGCATTTAGTTATTTCAACAGTAAACAGGTGGGATCTAGATGCCAATCTAGCAGCATACTTAAATTTGTGTAGTCGGAGCACCAAGGAAAAAAGCTTGTCAGAGCCATGAAAATATTTATAGAAAAGACAGGGAGAAGCCATGTCTTGTCGGTGAGAAAGTGACTGAAGTTCAGATGCTTGGTCAAGATTGATGACATTGCAAATCCTTCTTCGGATTTAGTAAAGAAGCTTGAGATGTACAGCAGAACCACCAGACCAGATATACAACAACATTATACCATTACGAGCTGTAACCCATAATATCACAGGTAGGATTTATTAATAAATTTACTACCACACAATGCACATTGACTGATACATGTTTGTTTATTTTATGGTCTTACTTCAGGGAACATAGATAATTGCAAATTAGACTGAAATTCAATGTATTTGCTAGTAGTGTATTGGTTATCATCACATAACTGGAATTGGTATACCAAGTTCAAATTCCATCTAATTTGTAGGATTCACTTTTACACAAACATTCTTACAAAAAGTTTGAATGTATCTTTTCACTTCCTGTGGAGTGAGTAGCCATGGTCAAATGCAAAATAAATAACAGAACTGTCCAATAAATAGAATTAACAAAGCTTGCAATAAAAAAAAGGAACAAAAGAGCAAAACAAAATATCAAGAAAGCAAGCAAAAAAATATGCAAGGTAAATTAACAGTAAAAATTCACAAACTAAGAATTGTCATTGACACAAAAGCAATTTCAAACAAGTGAATATAGTGTTCTGACTTCTAGACAAGGCAGATCAAGGCTAAGTTATGTCAAACTGCAAAACGGTCTATTTTATTGGCTAAGAAAAAATCCCAATATGCATGTGTGTGCTTTTGCCTATAAGAGAGGCAAGTGTTCTGCAATCATTTTTAGTTAAGATTGAAATCAAGTTTCCCAGCTATGAATTTAATAACAAGACAGAATGGGTTCTCTAATTTTGCTTGACAACCAGCTCAAGAGAAAGACAATTTTGAATTCAAAGCTGTTTAGGCATGAGGCTGACAAATCAATCTGATAAAAATCAATATACTACAGAATGTGCAGCAGCAGAACCTAGAATAATTTTTTTAATTTGGATTTTTTTTCTTTTAGACTGATGGCTAACTAAGGCTAGGGGTTCAGTCTACTCTCTATTTAAACCACAGTTCCAAAGAGAATAAATGGATCCATGCCTTTCTCAAGGGTATAGGTACAAAGTGAACACAAACTACCTCAGTCAGAGTTTGAACTAAACTTGCTGGTATCAACTTTTGCAATATTAACTTTACTTCAACCAGAACCATATAAAAATATAAAGATTTTTTATACAGTTAGTTTATCTAATAAAAGACCCAAGGGCCACTCAAGGTAACTGATCGAGATTGTTTTAAGGGAGAATAAAAAAGTATTATGAGTATGAGTAGGATAAATATCAAAGATACCAAGAATGTAGGTTTTTTTTTTTGTTTTTTATAATCATTTCACAACAGGCAAGGTGGGACCACCACTAGTATGCAGGAGGTTGCAGAGAGAGAGAGAAAATACTGGGTACAGTGGGTATTTAATTGAGCAAAGGATAAAAGATGAACGGGATTCAAGAAGACAATGGCAATTGACATTGCAATTAAATTTTTGAAAATTGTAGCTATCTGAGAAATAAGTAAGCAGAAGTAAGTTCCACAGGCAGGAAGTGCAAAAAAGAAACTGTTAGAGTAGAAGTGGTGGTTAATTTAACTATTTCAACAGTAAATTGGACCTGGAAGACAAATAGCTGGTTTAAATTTATGTGATCAGAGTACTAGGGTAAAAAACTCAATAGAGCAGTTGCCATGAAAATATTTGTAGAAAAGACAGAGGGAAGCCACATCATGTCGGTGTGAAAGTGACTGAAGTCAAGATGCCAAGTCAGGATCAATTACATTACAGATCCTTCTTTTGATTTTATCAAGAATCTTGAGATGAATAGCAGGAGCATCCGACTAGATATAGCAACAGTATTCAATGCATGGATGAATAGTAGATTCATGTGCTAGATGAATTCTGACAAAAAATACTTTCTAGCACAACACAATCACCCAACTTTCCTAGCAGTAGATGCAGCTAACGATTCAATGTAGTCCTATTTAAGATCGGTTGAAAAAGTGAGAACAAGAAGACACAGCGGGTTGTTCTCCAGGAGACTATCAGCAATGATGGTGGGTTGCAGGAAATTTTGTCTATGCTGATTAACAAAGAGCAGTTTTGTTTTGAAGGCATTAAAATTTACAAGTCATTACTTGCCGTAGTTAACCACTGATTGGAGGTCCTTTGCAAGAGCAGCAATTCGTTTTACTTTGTCAGCAATGGCAAATTTTCTATTGAGACAAGAGTAAATAGTGGTATCGTGCACATAAATGCCTACGACATCAGGAAGATCATTAATGAAGATCAGAAACAGAGTAGGACCTAGGATAGAACCTTGAGGGACACCCACGTTCATGTGAAATGATCTGGAAGCATGTCCGTTCAAAACAACCTTCATTTCATGATTTGATAGAAACAATTGAATTAAATCAAACAATTACCCAGTGATACCATAGTGCTGGAGCTTGCATAGAAGGCCAGGATGCCAAACCCTGTCAAACGCTTTTGAGATATCTACAGCCACAGCTCGAGCTTTGCCATTATTATCAAGAGTTGTCAGGAAAGCATTCTCTTGGATATTTGTTCCAAAAAAGTAATAGTTCTGGGGGAAAATAATGTATGACTGAACATAAAACAGGTAAAAATAATGTATGACTGAACATAAAACAGGTAAAAATAATGTAGGACATAACTTGAAAAAAATAGTTCAGTACTTCTGAAATGACAGATTATGAATAAAAGGATAAATAAACTGATCTTCATATGCATTTTTGCTCTCAATGCAAAAATTATTAATCTGCAACGTTTCAGTTAAGAGAAATGTTATCTTCAGGTAACACTCTTTAAATATGGGTGCATGGCTGAGTGGTTAGAATGTTTACTATTTGACAATGAAGCCCGGGTTCGAATCTCATCATGATCAATTTGTCAGGAAGGTGACTTCTTGATGTAATCAGTCTGAAGAAGGCAATCCCAGCATGCAGCATCTTTTGAAAGTGCCTGAAAACTATACCATGGGTTGACCCATGCCTTGTGAGTGAAATTGGATAGTCGGCTCTCTTTTTGAGAAGTCATCAATAGTTGTGCTATCTTGAAGTCACAAGTCATCGTGATGAAGGGTTTGAGCACCTTGGCCTTATTCAGACTGTTGTTCACGTGAGATAATTAACTCTCACCCAGAAACTGTAACTAAGGTGGGCTATGTGGACATTGAACAGGCATCTGCAGTGAGGATTAGCTAGCTGTCCTGATAGGTGGATATCCCCAAATATGAGTGGCCAGCCAATATTATGCTCTTTAAAATATAGCCAAGCAATTGCTGCTAAATATTCACATGCATTTAGTGCCTACTGCTACAATATCAGCATGGCAGGTAGTTTTTTTTTTTTTTTCATCATTTCACCCCCAATCAAGTTGATAAAGCCACAAAAATTCAAGAGAATATGAGAAAAAGAAAGTCATTATTAAGAACAAAAACAATAAACAAGAGGAATTAACAAGACAGAAGGTAATGATTGCCATTGCATTTGAATTTTGAAGATCAAAGTTGACTCAAAAGTAAAAGCTAGAAGAGTTCCACAAGTGAGAAGTAAAAGCAAGAAAGTGTTAGCATAGAACTTACAATTACATTTAGTAAATTTAACAGTAAAATGACAAAACTTAACAGCCAATCTAGCAGTGTGCTTAAAATTCATAAAGTGGGCGTGTCAAAGAGGACAGTTCAGTGGAATAATTGCCATGAAAATATTAATATAAAAGGTACAGAGAAGCTGCATTATATTGTTAGGAAAGTGAGTCAAGCTGAGATGCCATATCAGAATAATATTGCAGATTCTTCCTTAGATTGTATCAAGCAACTCTAAATGTATAGTAGAAGCACTAAACCTTATGCAGCAGCAATATTCTAAGCATGGACAAATGATAGGTTTATAAATATGTAAGTTAGATGCTGGTGATAAAAATTAACTAACACAGCACAGTGAACCAACTTTCCTAGCAGCAGGCCTAGCAATTGATTCATTATATTTTCACTTCTACAACCAAAGCTGTAGAACCCAATCTGCCCCACTAATTAACCCATAGCCTGAGGCAAAAAAGACAGATTAATACTTTTCCCAAAGGCATTTGTGCATAAGTGAATGCAACAAATTCAACTGGATTTCAAACTTGGCTCTCCAATTTCTCTTTTAAAGCCAATATCCACTGTACCAAAACACACAGTTGGCCATAACAATGAAATTACAATGCTAATGTTAGTCTATTTGATGCTTACGGTTATCTGCTGCCAACAGCCAAAAGGCATCATCTGTTTGGCTTCAAAGAACTAACTACTATAAAGACCAAGTTCAAAGCAAGCGTCAAAAAAAATCATCCATTGCCCACAGTAATACGTACATCTTACATCATAATAAAAGTTACTTTTGAAGGATTTAAAAAACTGTGCAAGAAAAATCACATGTTTTATATAAAGTTAGGGATGAATCTCATTTTT
>JBBBDQ010029012.1:395000-480037 GCA_037127315.1 Ascarosepion bandense
AAAAAAAAAAAATTAACTTTAGGAAGTTTACCAAACACCAAATCAGTTGGAAATTGTTTTTGTTTTTTTGTTTTGTTTTTTTATTGATTCATTTTCTACAACTTATCAAGCCTTTGCAAGTTATTTAAAGTCAGAAAATATTTTTAGATTGTAAGAATTTAAGATAGTAATGGAAAAGTCATACTATTTAACCTATAGTTGAAGTGAGAAGTGTTGGGTTCTTACCCTTCTCAAGTATATTTGGGCTGAAATGAATATAACAAACTCAACAGCAATTAGAAAAAGGCTCTCTGATTAACAATTCCAAGCCATTATCCATTACACCATCCACACATTCAAGTTTACAGCACCTCGTATTCCCAAGTGATCACCAACATAGTTGCTGATTAGGTTAATGTTGCTTAACTTTGGTGGTTGTATGCACACTAGACTGTGTTTCAACATGATGAGGCTGTAAGCCTTTGGAAATTGGAAAAACTTAATAAAAAATTGAACAGACCTTGTTAGAATGAATCAACAAAATCTTTTTAAAAGAATTCTTGCTGCCTCAGTACACCTGTGTGAGTGCGTAAAATTTCAGATATAAAGGAAATATAACTATAAAAAAAAGAGCAATATAAATAAAGGCAAAAGAAAAACTTATGTTGTTTGAGGAAATTCGTCCTCTGATATACTTCCAAGGCAAATGCTTACCTTGATAAAGTCCCTCAGAGGATGAAACACGTCGACTGATTAATTTTTTTTTTTTTTTGTCTTTCATATGAGACTACCTCCATGTACCCACTGTATAATGACTCAGGTATGACCATCTGCTAGGATGGCTAGTTAAACCTTGTTGCAGACATCAACTCAGGCCAATTTTGTTTTATCACGACCAACATAGCCAAGCTGTGCTTAGTAGATTTTAGTTACAGTTTTTCGGAAAGAGCGAATAATCTCTAACTGAGCAATACTTGAACAAGGCCAGTAAAGACCATCGCAACAGTTTTGTTTTTTTACAGTACACCCAACCAAAACTAAAAAAAAAATTGATAAGGTTTTTTTTTTGCATTTCCCAGTGGAATATATAGCCTGTTTTTAATTTTAATGAAAACAAGGGCTCTTTAAATTTTACATTTTGGTTATAACTCCTGATATTCTTAAATGAAATCTTTCTTCTGAGAAGGTCTGGTAAAGTTAAAGTTTGTTAAGACAGACACTATCGATTTTTTTTTTTTTTTTTTTTTTTTTGTTAGACGAGGATTCGTTTTGTACTGATTTCCGTCTTTAACACAAATTAATGAAAAAATGTAACAATGTTCTTATTTTTAAAATGAAGAAGAAAACATATGATAAATTTAGAATCTCACGCAAAAAAAAAAATTCTAAATTATTTATAAATTAAAAAAATAAAATAAAATCATTGTTCTCGTAAAAAAAAAAAGGAAAAACGGTCTAAAAATTATTTAACGCTAATTGATTGCTTCAATTTTTCTAAGTAATAAAATTATAAAGTATTAAGAAGATATAACAGTTTTTTTTTGCCAAAATTTATGGTGTGTGTAGTAAATTGATGCACTAAATTTCTGCACTAGGAGATAAAAAAAAATGGAAAAGTTGGGTTCCAGACACAACTCCAAGTTCAAGTGCGAAATAGGAAAAATCCTAAGGTTGAATTAATGACAAAAATTGATGAAAATATTAAACTTTTTACATTCCTCATTCATATTTTTAAAAAAACGTGTTTAACCTCATTAAATTATTATTCAATTCATTCAAATCATACATTTTTCACATTAATATTTATTTAGCTTGAATTTTTTTAGGTATCCAAAATTTCATTTTGTACAGTACAACAAAGTGTAGATTCATTTCTCTATCATGATCTGATTCTTAATTATTCAGTGAATAAAAATGCGTTAATTTTTTTTTTTTTTTTTTTTTTCAGGTTTAACTTAAAGACTTCAAGCAACAAGTGTTTTTGTGTAGGTTGAAGCTAAAGAAAAAATGGATAAGTTAACTTAAGTAAGTGAAAATTTGAAGGAAAATCATTTTTGGTATTTTCAATAGCATATGATATTTGCAAATGTTTATATTTTTTTTATTTATGGAAAAGAATTTTCAATAATTCAATTTCAATGTTAAATAATACAAATCAAGATCGACAATTTTTTTCTAGTATTGCAAAAAAAAACAAAAAACATTAGGGTGAATTTCATGAAAGATTTGTTTGCAATATACATTTTTGTAGCTACTTTAATAATTTAATGATGAATTTTTTATACAGAGTTAAAAAGTTCCAAAATGACTGCAACTCAACCTTGAACTTTTTCATGTCAACCAAGCTACATTTTTTTATCACAAGAACCTCGTAAAAATGCTGTCATTTTCTTGATTCATGAAATAAAAATACAATTTTTTATATCTGATTGCTATTAAGAATGTTTGCCAGTCTTTTGTTTATTCTTGAAGCCACAATAACTTTCCTATAAAGTTGACAAAAATAATCACAATGAATGAATAGTAAAAAAAAAAATTGTTCTACAAAAAATATTTTTCTCTAAGTAAAGTTTTGCTTGAATTCTATAATGCTGGGGAAATGTCCTCAGCCTCGAATGATCAAAAAACCAGTTTAAATAAAATAAATAAATAAATAAAACCACTCAAAAAAACATTTTACTTTTAAAACAAATTTTAATTATTAAAAAATAATGACAAATTTGAGTAATAAAACAGAATTTAAAAGATTTTTTTTTACCTTAATTTTTTGTCACTTACTTCTCTTATTGGTATTTTTTAAATTTTACTATTAATTTTTTTTACGTTAAATTAAAAATTTAAAAATAAATTGAAATAATTTCCTCACATATTACAGATTTTTTACCAACGTTATTTTAAAATGACATTGGGATTTTTTTAAGAGAAATATATGAGTGAGTTTGTTTTCTTTTTTTATTTATTTATTTTTTCTTTTTTAAATCTTCTCGGAATTTAGCTTTAAAAAATACACAACTTTGTAAGTTGGTCTTTTAAGTTTTCGATCTCCTTTTTCAATCGATATTGGTTACAAATTTACAATAATAACGTGCGCTTTTATTTTGTTACCTCCGGAAATGTTTACCATCTCTGAACAGAACACTAAACAAAAAAATTTATATTTTCTTTTCCAAAAAAAAAAAAAAAAAAAAAAAAAGGCATAATTTCTTTGCCATTTTTTAAATATTTTATTTTTATTTTTGCGTGGACGTCTCCACATTTCCAAGTTTAAAAAAAACAACAACATATATACAGAAAAAAAATGTTTGCAAATCAATCTTTTCTGAATGTCTACACTTTAAAAGTAATTGTTATAAAACTAAAAGAAAACAAAATCAAGAAAGTTGCAGTTTCGACAAGAGGACGAAAAAGAAGCAACAATTCAAGGAAGTCACTAACTCGAGGCGAAATCGCGCGAATGAAAGGAACCTTTCCATCTTGCGATCATAAAAGCAAATCGAGTGAGCGTGTGGCCGTGTGCAAACTTCTGTTAGATATTGTCAAAGAACGATGCAAAAGAAAATAATAATAATAATAATAATAATAATAATAATAATAATAATAATGGAATGGTAAATGGTAATAATAATAAGAATTGTTGTGGTGGTGATAATAATCGCCAAGATCATGACGTTCACGGTTCACCTCAACGAAATTGCACAGAAATCAGAGTAAAAAAACCCATTTGTCAAAACTCAAAATAACTGTCATAAATTTAATTCAAATTGGAAGAAGAAACGATATATTTTTGAAAGAGAACTAAATAAAATAAATTAAAAAAAATAATGGCCTTAATGCCTCTCACAATAAAAAAAAAAAAAACAATTAAAAAGCAACAGCAGGGAGAGAATATAAATCTGCGAATAATCGAAATAAAAGTAAAAATCAATGAAATTGTAAGTCGCGATAGTAGTAGTAGTAGTAGTGGTGGTAATTCTGATGCTAGATCCAAGAAAAACAATAAATGAAATTTAAAATCTTTAAAAAAGAAAACGAACGAGACCTTTAGAAATTGATTTTGTTTGGTTGGTATTGATAGCAATTCACTAAAAATTTATATTTACATTAAAAAAAAAAAGAATTATCCAATTCCGATAAAAAATTACTGTAATTTAGTATTTTTGTAACATTTATTTTTATTTTTAACTTTTTTTAACACTTTTTTTTACCCACTTCCCAGCAAATATACAAAAAAATAATCTCCAACTTTTTTAATAGTCTTTTTTTTTTTTTTTTACTGTTAAAAAAAAAAGCAAAGGAAAAATTATACTTGACTGAAGTCAAAAAAGAAAACCAAGGCGATTCGAGGTTAGGAACCGCCTTCTTGTTCAAAAAAAAATCTTTTCAAAACATACACACACAAACAAAACTTGGTATGTAACTTCAACTTAAAGAAGAAAAAAATGACTTTTTTTTATTTTGTTTTTTCTTATCGAAGAAAATTAAACTTAAAATGCTTAAAACATTCTCTAATTTTTTAAAGAAAAATTTTTCAGTAGTTTTTAATAAAGGTTATTTACACGGTCAGAACAATGAAAGAAAGGCGCACTTATATATCGTTTACATTTTTTTACGGAATACTTTGTGAAAGTTACACGGGTTTTGTATATTTTTAGACCAATAATTATTTTTCTTAAAAACAAACAAAAGAACAAATTAAATTCTTGCAATAAATACAATACTGGATTTTTCGGCAAGTAAATTAAAAATAAAAAGGAAGCAAAATGGATCGAATCCAGTTACTGTTGATTTGATATTTTTTTTAAGTAAAAAATTGGAATATTGCCAACTACTTGAAAATATAATTCAAATTTATAGCTATAAGCATAGAAAACGTTCACGTTTTTCAACGAGTAGAAAAATTCTAAAACGATCTCTTTGTTGTTGAGATATTTCATGCACTGCAAGCTATTTTGTCGGAGAAAGCTTCATGTTATATACCCGGCATTTAGGTTCTGATTCCGTCGGCTGAATAGTACTTGCAATAGAAGACTTCTTTATGGATGGGAAAAAACAGCTAATTGTTTTTCTTTTGTATTTAAATATGAGAATATTTTTACACTGGTAAATTTAGCTAAAATGAAAAAAATATTATTGAATAAGTACAAATAAAACGAAGAGAAAAGTTATGCAACAAAGAATGATAACGGGAAACTATTCAGCCGAGTATTAAAAAATGAACAACAGTGGAAAGATTTACTGGATCGTGTGAATAGTAATGTTCTTGTAGAACATTTGACACTTAACAAAATTGCTGTTTTCACTCATCTGTTTCCAATTGCATACCATGGAAAATGACTATTAAATATAGAAAAATTAAGTATTTTGGTTGTTATTTTAAAGAGTGTAGTTCTACAATCGTACTAATTATGAAAGCTAGATGAAATAAGTGATTGTTGAGGGTTTTACTAAAACGTGTTTGTCGTACGTGACAACAGTATTTCCATAAGCTAAGGAACTGTACTGTACTTAATAAAAGCCCTTCTATCTATAAAACAATTCCGGTTTATTCTTTTTGCTTAGGTTATCTATTTGATGAGTTTTTAATCTTTGCTGAGTGAGAAAATTCTGTTAAAATATACTTTCAACAGTACAAAGAAAACAGTGTTGTACAGTACACACACGCACCAAAAGGGTAAATAGCGCATAGGATACATCCCCGGTATAAAAACAAAATTACAGAAATTCCTATCAGTCGCGAACAGAAAATAAACAATTATATTTGAAATGGCGTTTTTGTTTTTTATTTAACTTTAAGAAATTATATTTATGGAATAAAAAAAAATGTTAGGTCAAGCAAATGCATATTTTTCGAAAAAATAAACAAAAAAAGCAACAAGAGACTTTTTTTTTTAATTTCGGAGTAAAAAACTAGAATCTTAAGTTTTAACTTGATGGATTTATTTTGTTGGTTTCAAAACTTAAGTATGAGACGGCTTTCACGAAAATTCTACGAAATTATTTCCAGTTTGATATTTTAGCAAGATTTAAAAACTTTAGAGGATTCTCTTAGTCGATCGATCGTTCGATCCTCCACGAATCAATATTTCTTTCCTTCCAAGATCCAACTATAAAAAATCACGTAGCTTCTTTTCTTTTAATGTCAGCCCGATTCCGAATTGAATTATTATTTATTTTAATAGTAAAGAGAAATTAAATCTAAAAACAGAGAAACACGAAATAAAACAGAACAATAAATTCTCTATCCCTTGATCCTGATCCAAGATTTGCCAAAGACGAAAGAAAGAATGAGTGTCAATATTTTGGTTACGATCGTAGCTGATACTTATTTAGAACTCCAGGGTCGAGTTCAAGAGCTGACGTGCTTGATTGTTAATGTTATATTGATTGAAGGATTTTTGTTGTTTTTAAAACTGTTTTTACAAGACTTGGAAATATGGATTTCTTTTAAATTAAGTCATTGTTTACACTTTACAATTATGGCATTTCATTTATCACAAAGATCCAACAACACTGTCAGTGTTAGTGTAAAAAAAAAAAAACTAAAAAAAAACAGAGTAAAAAAAAGTTAAGGCAAAGGAAGCGATCTATTTGAAATTGGTAACTTAGGCGATCATTTTTTAGAGATTTAAGACTAGAGAAGCTTTTTTTGTTTTCGAACGTCTCTAAAATCCAAATTTCTTGCATTATTTATTTCGCTTTTTAAAACTTTAAAAATAGAAATAATACTTTGAAAAGTTAAAGACGAAATAGGTGTTGCGCCTGAATTTATTTTTTAATACATTTTTTTGTTTTCATGCTCACACTAAAAAACAAAATTAACGTAAGAAAAGCTAAAAAAAAAAAAGTGACTAAGTGCAAACAAAATTAATCGTATCAACTTGAGCGACTTTGTCTTATTTCTTTTTCTTTCAGGGGGGGGGGGATTCCCATAAAGCGAAAGATTTTTTTTTTTAATTTTGTGTAAATAAATAAATAAATTAAAAATGAAATTACAATCTTTTAAAAAGTGAAAACCAAAAATAGTTGTTTTCTTTTAAAAAGACACATGTCATTAATACAAATAACGTAACGAAGTGGTAACCGAATAAAAGAGTAAATAAACTAAACTAGAAGTTTAAAAAAATAATAAAGACAAACAAAATGCGAGTAACAGATTATTATTATTATTACTACTACTATTATTAATTAATAGCATTAGCAAAAAACGCGCGAGATTGTTGCTTCTCCAGTTAAAGAAAATTAAATATTCTTCGGTTGTAAACAAAAATAAAAGCGAATATTGTAAAAAAAAATGGATTTAAAGAACATCAAAACAAAAGTAAATTCCGAGGGTCTACAAAAAAAAAGAAAAGGTTGTAACAGAAAACAAAAAGCATTTAAAATGTCCAAGTAAAAAAAAATATAGGAAAGGAATTCGTTCGGTAGTAATTAGTAAGCAAGTAAAGTACTTACTTATTTTAAAAGACTTTTTTTTTAGGAGGAAGCGAAGAAGAGCACACACGCATCTATCTATCCACTCCAGAGTAACATGATGTGTATGTATGAAATGTATTAACGTTGTTGTGTTGTATTCACTTGGCCACAAGAAGCAATCAGCAGCAGCCGTCACTCACTGCGACCATGACGGAGGCGGCGGTGGCACCGACAATGGGGAACGGAGACGTCGTTGACGGAGACGATGGCAGCAGTAGACGCAGCAGCTACCGTCGTTTCTGTGCTTGATTCTACCCCTCGTTTTTCTTCACCAAGATTTTACTCATTCTTTCCCACTTTTTCTCTACTCCTTTTATACAACCTATATTTCCTATCTCTCACTTATTCTTTTACTTTCGTTTTTTTTTTCAAAGTTCTTTCGCCTCTCTTTATCTTCTTCATAAATGTCTTTATTCTCATATTTACCATTTTTTTTTCTTTTACAATCCTTCTCTTCACTCGAGTCTCTAAGTCACTTTTTCTTTTGTTCTTTATTTTGCATCGTTTGTTATTTTCCCCACTTCTCAGATAACTTTTCTCTTTTTTCTTTTCTTTTTTCGCACGTTTTATATTTTAATTTTATTTTCCTTTTTTTCTTTGTTGAAGTGAAATTTTTCATCAACTTCGGAATTTTTACATTTGAGATAATTTCCTCTCTCTCGCTCTCTCTATCAATTAACCTACTTATCAATCAATATTTGATCTGTATTTTATTTCAACTACTTTGAACCTATCTTATTTTTATCTATTAGCAACAGCAATATAACATCTCTTTCTATATCATTGTATCTTATTTCTAAATATCTCTATCATTGCTAATACTAGAGACTTATTATTCCTATTTATTTCTTTATTCTGCATATAAATTTTGTTCAGAGACATTATCCATCTAGTAATTTTAAATCATAAGAAACTAAAAGTAACTCCGAAAATCATACTTGAATGATAATAATTAATGTTAGATGTATAATTTTTTTATATATCGGAACAATTTTAGGAAAGTGTAACAAAGTGGAAAAATTATTTCGCATAAGGCGTTTTTTGATCCTTCAGAACTTTGTCAGACTAAAAAAGTGGTGTTTACATTAATGATTACATATGCTCATGAAGGAGAGAGGACGCAGAAATTTTAAATTTAAATCTAATTTTTCTTTTAAAAGTGTTTGAGTATATAGCCCAGTTAGTTTAACTGTTTTTTATTTATTTATTTAATTTTAATAAAAAGCAAAAATTAGCATCTTCTTTCCTTTATGCACATCTGTAATCACATCAACATAAATATTACTTTTAGTTTGATGAAGTTGTAAAAGATTTTGTACACTTTGTCATAAATTAACAAAACTGCAACTCTTGTTTCTTAATTTCTACCTGTTTGCAGATCTTTTATTTTTAATGGACCAGTATATTTTTTGTTCATTTTACTCATTAAAAACTATCACTATTCTTATCTTTGTATTTCTTTCTTTTTCTCTGTATTTTCTTTGCTCTCTCTCTTTCTCTATCACCCTCTTTATACATACACATGCACATGGAGAATTTTGTCTGGAAGAAATCTTTTTATTTAGTTCTACTAGCATAGTACCAATCAAAAATAACAACATTATATATATAGGAATCTGGCTTGAATCAAAGCAACTATGTTTTCTGCCTATGATCAATGTGTTATTCGCTGGTCCTCTACCTAGGATCAGTGTAGTATCAGTGCACACAGCTTTAGATCAAATGTCACTACATGGCCCCCTGCCTAGGATCAGTGTTTGTGTGTTTACTCTGCCTCTGTTCAAAGTGTCACTGTGGCCCTCTACCTAAAATCAATATATCAGAGCACTAAGCATAAAATCAAAGTTTCACTCCAAGTCCTCTGCCAAAGGTCAATGTAGTACGTTTGCTCTGTCTCAGACCAAGGTGTTTCTTTGTGGCTCCCTACCTAGAATCAACATAGTGTTTGTGCACTCAGTATAGGATCAAAGTTTCACTCCAAGTCCTCTGCCAAAGGTCAATGTAGTATGTTTGCTCTGTCTCAGACCAGGGTGTTTCCTTGTGGCTCCCTACCTAGAATCAATGAAGTATTTGTGCACTCAGCATAGGACCAAAGTTTCACTCCAAGTCCTTTACCAAAGGTTAATGTAGCATGTTTGCTCTGTCTCAGACCAAGGTGTTTCCTTGTGACTCCCTACCTAGAATCAACATAGTGTGTGTGCACTCAGCATAGGATCAAAGTTTCACTCCATGACCCCCTGCCTGGGATCAGTGTGGCAAGTTTGCTTTAACTCAAATCAAAGTTTCACTCTTTGATCCTCTACCTGAATCAATGTCATATCTGTTCCTTCAGCATAGGACCAAAGTTTCACTCCTTGGCCGCTGTCTAGGATCATGGAGTATGTTTGCTCAGCCACAGACCAAAAGTGTCATTTCAAGCCTCTACTTAAAACCAGTGTAGTAGCTGTACACTCAGGATGGAATCAAACTTTCCCACCATGGACCCCTAACTAAGATTGGTATAGTATTTATGCACTCAGCAAAGTGTTGATCCATGTCCCCCTGCTTAGGATCAGTATAGTATGTTTGCTTTGCCTCAGATTTAAGTATCATTCCATGGCCCTCTACCTAGAATCAATGTTGTATTTGTGCACTCAGTTTAAATCCTTAGTCCTCCATAATTGTATACTGTATTTGCTATTTAATTTTTTCTATGCTGTTCAATCAGCAGAGTTATGAATATATTATTCCTCTCCTTACTTCCAGTTTAAATCAGGCCAGGATTCACTTGTTAATTTTAGTTCTACGTTCCTTAGGAATTATTCACTAGCTCGTTTTGTCTGCCATCTCCATTATTTTTGCCTTGATCTCTTTGCTAATTTTTAAAATGATTATTTTTGCCTTGATCTCTTTGCTAATTTTTAAAATGATTATTTTTGCCTTGATCTCTTTGCTAATTTTTAAAATGATTATTTTTGCCTTGATCTCTTTGCTAATTTTTAAAATGATTATTTTTGCCTTGATCTCTTTGCTAATTTTTAAAATGATTATTTTTGCCTTGATCTCTTTGCTAATTTTTAAAATGATTATTTTTGCCTTGATCTCTTTGCTAATTTTTAAAATGATTTCAACAAGTGCTGAAAAAATGCTGAAATGCAAAGTCAAAGTTTTAGTTGATTGTTTTTTAAATTATTGCTGTTGCAATAAAAAAAAGAAATTCTATATTCCCAGTGGAACATTTTAACAGAAAGATGAAAAAGTAAGATGGCTTGAGACCTTTTGCACAGCAATTTTTAGAGGTCATCTCCCTTCTCCCTCTTTATTAAGAAATCCTGCTGAAAAAAACACAATATTTAAGAAAACATCTCAAAAAGAGTCTAACATTTTATGCATAAAAGATACACTATCAAATATGTACGTACTTGCTGGAAATTATTATAAATTTAGAATAGTTTAAAATTCCCAAAGACTTTTGCATTAAACTGTATAAGTACAGTTTACAGTTTTAAAGATTTCTGCAATTACTGAAATCAACCTTTATTCAATATTAATAATTATAAGTATAACTTGGTGTTAGATCAGAAAAGATTATTTTTTGATAAGTATATACAAGTGCAATTTTTCTTTGAGTTTTTGCTTTTCTGATACTTTTCTGTCCTCTACTGCAGGGGTTTTCAAACTGTGGTCCGTGGACCACGGGGGTCCACAAGGATAAGATGGGGGGGTCCATGGATTAACTCATCACGTGAAATTCAAAGTATAAATTTTCAATGTCTGGATATTTATTTTTACTTATTAATGTTATCAAATGAAAATTTAAATTTATCAGTTTAAATAAGCTTAAAACCAGTTTTTACTACATTAATGCAAAACTATAAGCTATTTTTAGTAAAAATTTATGTATAAATTTCATAAGAGTTTATAGTGGGTCCCTAGACTAAAACTTGAAATATGAAGGGGTCTGTAAGTCAAAAAGTTTGGAAACTCCTGCTCTACTGCAGCTTTTGAGTTTTACCAGATCTTTACCAATCTAAAATGCTTCTAATTGTTTGAAACTTCAATAGAACATCAGAGATGCCAATTCTTGAAATTCCAAAGTTTCTTCACCATCTCCATTATCTTCATCAAGGTTTCTTTTCAAATTTTTGTTTCAACAAGCAATTTAAGAAAGCAGAAACTTGAAGTCAGAGTTTTAAATCAAATAAGAAAAATATATAGTGATGTTGCAAAAACAAGTTGTATATTCACGGTAAAAAAAAAAAAAACAAAGGTGATCTGGCTGAAACCTTTTGCATGACCATTTTTAGGTTGTCTCTCTTCTCATTCTTAAAGCCTGCTAAAATAAACACTATTTAGAAAAATAAATATTTCAGAAATGTGTCAACAGTTCATATATAAAAGACATAATATCAGACATCTCGGTTGTGACATATATGATACACACTTGGGCGATCATGTCTCAAAAGAGACATGACTGGCTGAGCAGAATATTGTCCCACAGTAGGTTACCATTACTTTCTGTGGTAAACTAGTTGCTAATCAAGGCTATAGAACCCAATCTGTCCTGTTATTTGATCCATATCTGGAGAGAGAAGCAACAAATTAACACCTTTCCCAAGGGTATTTGCATGTAAGGGAATGCAATGAATCCAATTAAAATTCAATCTCAGCTCTCAGATTTCTCATTTTGAGCCAATATCCACGGCACCACAAATCACTGGTAATTATTATAAATTTACAATAGCTTCAAATTATAAAATTCTTTTGCATTAAACTGTATAAGTGCAATTTACAGGTTTAAAGATATCTGCAATTACTGTAATCAACCTTTATTCAATATTAATAATTGTAAGTATAACTTGATATCAGAGTGTGGAAAAATGAAATAAAATCAATAAATAACATAATAAAGAATAAAAAAAATTAAAAAATAGATTTTCACATGATTCTAGTAATAAAGCAACCAGGAAAAATTCTAGTTATTTTTGCAATTTTATGACCTGACTTCCGGAAAGGACAGAACTGCACTCTCTTTTTCTACTTTCCAACAAATAGCATTCTGACATCATTTGCAGAATCTTCACTGATGAAGTAAGCACAACCTTTACTCTGGTCATTCCAACTCAGTACAAAGCTGACTTGAGCCCAACCAATTTTTTTTTTTTCTATAATCGTTTCACCTTGAGCAAGGCATTCCACTGCCACTATTGCGCAGGGGGTTACACAGGGGGAAAAGTAATGAGAAAGGATGGTTAGATATAGGAAATGTCAGAAGGAGGGTGATAGATGGGTAAGGATACTGAGAATTAGGGTTGGGTAGATGGTGAGAGTGTTGGGACAATAGATGCAAGTTAGTTTGATAGGAGGTGTCTATTGACCTTACATTTAAACTCCTGGAGATTGTAGCTGTTGAGAAAGCAGGCATGTGGAAGGGATTTCCACAGGCTGGAAGCACAAGAAAAGAAGCTGTTGGAGTAGAAATTACGGTTACATCTTATCTGTTTCACTGTAAAAGGGTGGGACCTAGTTGCTAATCTAGTATCTCGTGCAAATTCGTACCTAGGCGGCACCAATGATCTAAGTTCATCGGAGCAGAAGCCATGAAAGTATTTATAGAAGAGGCACAGGGAAGCCACGTCACACCGGTGAGAGAGTGGTTGCAGCCGGTCTGCCAAGTTAGTATCGATCACGTTACAGATTCTCCGTTGTATTTTGTCAAGAAGCCTGAGGAGAATAGCAGGGGCACCCGACCAGGTGTGGTAGCAGTATTCAATACACGGGCGGATGGTAGATAAACCTCTTCATTATTACTTACCCTAACTTACTTCTAGAACCTCCATACTATAGACATGATTGCCTCACCCTGGTAAGTCCTCATTACTTCCGACAAGTTATTTCATTTCAGGTATAAAATGTTAATCTTCTTACACAATGATAATTATTAGAAAGGTACATTTAGCAGTTCAATTTTATGTCAGTAGATACAAGCAGAATATTTTCTTTAAGCCTTGGTTATTTTGACCACCTCCTGTTATGAGTTTTATTAAATCTTTGTCAGTCAGTTAAGTGCCATACATGATACATGCTTGGGCGATCATGTCTTGAAAAAGACATAACTGACTGGGCAGAAGATTATCCCACAGTAGGTTGCCATTACTTTCTGTGGTAGACTGGTTGCCAGCCAAGGCTATAGAACCAAATTTGTCCTGTTATTTAACCCATAACAGGAGGGAAGAGAAGGATTAATACCTTTCCCAAGGGTATTTGTGCATAAGTGAATGCAAGGAACTTGACTGGAATTCAAACTCGGCACCCCAATTTCTCATTCGGAGTCAATATCCACTGCACTACAGCTTGCATCCTAAAATCTTTACTGATCTAAAATGCTTCTAATGATTTTAAACTTTGAAAGGACATCAGAGATGCCAACGCTTGAAATTCCAAAATTCCTTCTTCATCCAGCTTTCTTTTGTAAATTTTCGCTATGATTTCAGCAAGCAATGTAAGAATGCAGAAACTTGATGTCAGAGTTTTAAATCAATTAAAAAAGATGAAACAAAAAACTGATATAAAAAAAGAATTTACAGTAGAAAGCAGAAAAGCGAACAGGTGATATGGTTGAAACCTTCTACACAGCCATTTTGAAGTTATCTCTCATCTAATTCCTTAAGCCTGCTGCAAAAAATAAGCACCCTATTTAAGAAAAGAAATATCTCAGAAAGTGGCCAACATTTCATGCATAAAAGACACAATATCAGGCATCTACTTATAAACTGATAATTATTATACATTTACAATAGTTTAAAGTAACTGGAAACTTTAATATTCAACAATATAAGTGCAATTTGTAACATTATTGATTTCAGCCACTAATGTAATCAACTTTACACTATTTACATCGTTCGGACTATTGTCCTCATTTTTACTATCATGTTAATGATATTTCCACCATTGTACACTCTGGCCTTCAGGTGCTAAGAATTTCAAACTGAACCCTTTATTATGATCACTGGAATATATTATTCTCATTCAATGTGTGATG
This sequence comes from Ascarosepion bandense, assembly GCA_037127315.1. Taxonomy (NCBI): domain Eukaryota; kingdom Metazoa; phylum Mollusca; class Cephalopoda; order Sepiida; family Sepiidae; genus Ascarosepion; species Ascarosepion bandense. The sequence goes on from JBBBDQ010029012.1 coordinate 409,474, forward strand.
CCACTTCTGGTAGCCATGTAGTCATCTCCCTTTAACTTAACTCTCTAAGTTATTTGTTTACTACTGCTGTAGCCTGGTATTGAACTCACAGCTCTCTGAATCAAGTCACTGGAACTAACGTCTATATCCACTGGACCAAGTGTCCTTGAGGATAACCTTACTCAAACTTAATTCAATATTAATAATTGTGAGTATAACATGGTGTTATATCATAAAAGATTCTTTCTCATGCTATGAGAAGGTGTAGGGCCATAGCATCTCTACATTAGGGTTGCTGTTATAGTTTCTATAGCAAGTAGGTCTTTTATATGGTGGAAGTGCCACCCATACATCCAACTGGTTTTAAATTCAGAGTTATCTTTCTTGTAGACGAGTTACTAACCAAAGCTTGAGAGCCCAGTCTTCCTTGCTATTTAACCCATACTTGGGGGAAGAAGAAATATTTTTCACACCTTTCCCAAACAATGCAAAATATTTTAAATGACTTTTAGTATATTTCATTTTCAAAAAAAGTTATTCACAATCATATGTACTTCCAAATAATGATACAATTATTTTCACATTATTCAATAGACTTTATATTTTTTGCTTGGCAAAACATATATCTTGTAGAAGTCAGCAGTGAATTCGAAATTAAATTTTGATTTCAAACATCTGTTGCATTTTAAGTCAATTAACTCCAATTAATATGTTTTCTGCCACTTGCTCCACAAATTAATTAGATAATTACAGGTATTAAGATGGTAGACTGGACAAAAAATCTTCTGTAGGCTGAATATGGCTCAGGGGCTGGGGATTGTCGACCCTGGTTTATGGTCTCTGGCTAAACATTAATGTACCAGATACCTGCACTTCACATATGGTAATGACAATGGTAATATTAACTGCTTCCCTACAAGGAGACATCTGACATTCAGTGAGTGAGCAGTCACTATGGCTTAGGTTGAAATCTATAAAATATTTTTCTTAAAACAATTTTTCAGAAAAATAGATTTCTCAAGTCCAGTAGCTGTTATCCCTTTTTGCAGTATTGATAGGGGGTTCTTCCCTAATCTTTTATTTGAATAAATGTAGAATGTCAACATTTTGATTATATCATTAATTATATGTTCTATTCGTTTTAGTTGTTGCTGCTGTTGGTAGTCTATTTGCTTTATATTATTTGGTATACTTCTTTGTAATTCTTTAATGCTAGTCCACAAAGTTCAAAGAAGGATGACTTTGCCACAGACTTCAATCATTCAAACCCGTTTTTAATCATTGATCTTAGAAAGCAATTGTATATGGTTGATAGTCTAGTTATTTCTGAGCAGATGCCATGCCTGACATTCATATGGAAGTCTAGATCTGACGAGTATATTTCAGAACCTGATTACCTTTTGTGCAGCCAATACTATATTCAATTTCCTTTTCTTCTAAACTATAAGACCCATGAAATATTTGTGAGCCACTTCTGGGGGAGGACAAAAAGCAGAATCTTATTTGTCATCAAGTATAGCAGGCACATCAGAAAGTATTTTCTTGTGTATAAGTGTAATGACTCCATGTTTCTGAAGCTAAAAACAGGGAATAAATTACATCCTTGAGTATAATACAAACCTCATAGTACAGGAATCCTTACAGAGATTTTTTTAAAAGTTGTACCATGTTATCCATTAAAATCTCAATGTCATACATATATATATATTTTTTGTTTTTAATCATATCACCCCGAGCAAGGCGGTAACGCCACTGATGCGCAGGGGGCTACGTAAGAGTGAAAAGATTGGAAAAGAGAAAGCCGGAAACCACATTCTAGACAGGGAGCAAGGGATGAGCCTCTTCACTTGTTCAATAGACGTGGGTGGAGTGGGAACCGGGCGATAGTTTAGTCTATCTGCTCCAATTGCAAAAAAAAAAAAAGAAAAGAGTAAAAAATTTGGAAAAGAGAAAGCCAAAAAACCACATCCTAAACAGGGAACAAGGGATGAGCCTCTTCATCTGTTCAATAGATGTGGGTGGAGTGTGAACCGGGCGATAGTTTAGTTTCACTAAAATATTTAATTTTCATGATATATAAGAACAGAAATAATTTGGATGTTTAGCCATTGTGTTTCTTCTTAATTTGTTTCAAAACTTACTTTCAAAATTTTGGGGAAAGGTGCTAGTTCGACAGACCCGGTAATAAATTTTAAGGTACTAATTAATCTCTGTTTGATATGACTATTATATTATATTATATATAATAATAATATTATATACTATTATATTTCTATATATCAATAAACTATGAAAATTAAAAAAATATTCTTTCATTAAGAATGAAGAGAGAAACAAATATTGCTGAAATATTAGAACCTTGAATAAGTTCTCACTGTTTTCCAACCAATGACATTCACAGAACTGCATGCATCTAGTTTCAGATGGTAACATATCTATAAAGAAGTATTATAAGCAAGCTTGAAATTCAATGAATGTCATTTCACCAAAGTCTTTGTTTTTCATAGTGATGAACATGACAGATTTTGTGCCAAAGAAAGTGTATTTATGGGGAATTATACTGCACTACTTTATTCAAAAGAAATATGCAGCTAAAGTACACAATTCTTGTTGAGACTTATGGCAATCATGCTCTGTTGAAAACAACATGCAGAGATTAATTTATATGCTTCAAAAATAATGATTTTGATAATGAAGATAAAGAATGCTCTGATGCACTAAAAAAGTTTGAAGATGAAGAATTGGAGGCTTTAGTTTATGAAGACTCATGTCAGGTGCAAGCTGAACTTGCAGAATCATTTGGAGTTGATCAAACAACCATTTCAAAATGTTTGAAAGCATTAAGAATGATTCAAATGCAAGGACATTGTACAAGTTGAAGCTGAGAGACGTACAACAGTGTCTAGTCAGGTGTGAACAGCTTCTTCAGTGGCAAAAAAGAAAACTTTTTTGCATCATATCATGACTGGCAATGAAAAGTGGATACACTATGATAACCCTAAGCATAGAAAATTGTTGGGTAGCTTGGTCATGTATCAGCATCAGTGGCAAAGCTAAATATCCATAGTTTAAAGCTTCTGCTATGCATTTGGTGGGATCGGTTGGGTGTAGTTTATTATGAGCTGCATAAACTGACTGAAACCATCATGAGATATATCAATTGGAGTAGATAGACTCTCAATTGGAGTAGATAGACTAAACTATCACCCGGTTTACACTCCATCCACGTCTATTGAACAGGTGAAGAGGCTCATCCTATTGTTTCCTGTTTAGAATGTGGTTTCCGGCTTTCTCTTTTCCAATCTTTTCACTCCTTTTTCTTTTTTTTTTTCTTCAGTTGGAGTAGATAGACTAAACTATCGCCCGGTTCACACTCCACTTACATCTATTAAACAGGTGAAGAGGCTCATCCCTTGTTCCCTGTTTAGGATATGGTTCCCGGCTTTCTATTTTCCATTATTTTCAATCTTACGTAGCCCCCTGCACATCAGTGGCATTACCACCTTGCTCAGGGTGATATGATTAAAAAAAAAATCTATCAATTGGCACATTTGAGCCAAGTATTGAAGAAAAAATGGCTGCTATACAAGCAGAGACATGATAAAGTGATTTTGCAATATGACAATGCTAGGCTACATATTGCAAAATTGGTTAAAACATCCTCGGAGACACTTAAATGGGAAGTTCTACTGCACCAGCCATATTCACTAGATATTGCCCTGTCTGATTATCACTTGTTCCTGTCGATGGCACATAGCCTGGCTTCGTAGCAGTTTCATTCTTATGAAGATGCCAAAAAATGTGCTGACTTGTGGTTAGCTTCAAAAGACATGTAATTTTCCCGACGTAGAATTCAAATACTGCCAGAAAGATGGAAAAAAGTAGAGGCTAGCAATAGACAATACTTTCAGTGACATTTTTCTTCCTAATTTTTGTAAATGAAACATTATTTTTCATGAAAAATCAGTGAGAACTTATTCACGGTCTTAATTTAAACTAGCAGTATAGCCCGGCATTGCTCGGGTGTAATGAAAGCTTTAAAACTAATCCATGGTCCTGGAGCTCAGACTCAGCCTAAAGAATATTTGTGTGAAGTTTGGTGAGAATCGGATAAAAATTGTGAATTTGTATAAAGGACATGCAAACAGATAAACAGAGACACACACAAACATCTTGCTTTTATGTATGCATTGCTCATTCAGTGAAATGAATTAGAGCACTCTAGCTATTGGGTGTGTATAATGATATGCGCTAAAAAGTCTGCTTACTTCCACCGAACGCCCATAGCCCAGGGGTAGAGTTGCCGACTGACACCATTTCGGTCGGGTTTCAATCCTGGGTAATAAAAGCAATCGGAGTCTAACCGTACTGATGAGCTGTGATACGGCGAAACAGATCAGTCTGCGGATGACAATATATATATATATATATATATATATATATATATATATATATATATATTTTCTGCACTATTGTAAGAACTGCAACCTTGAAACTTCTGAATATCATTTCTTATGTCTTTGTCTATGAGTGTATCAAATTTGATTAAAATCGAACCACTCCTTCTATAACCTGATTTTTTCGATTATCGATTTTCAAGATTTATAACACTCACAGACGCTTATAGTACAACTGTGTAAATTTTCAAGAAAATTGGTTCAGCCATTTCGGAGTCTATAGGTAACAGACACACACACACAGACAACACACACAGACAGATAGACAAACTTTCATTTATAAATAAGTTTAGATTACATTTGTATACAATTGTTACCAACACATGCCTACATTGTTTTTACATCTGTTGTACTGAGTGTATTTGCAATCTTGCTGTTTCAAATAAGAGGTAAATTTCTGAAAATATGTACTTGTGTATAATACAAATGCCCTTTTTTTGCCCTTAATTTTCATTTAAAATTTCTCATATTATGCACAAGAAAATACAGTATTACTATTTTAGATTTCTACAACTCATGACAGATATTGTGTATTCCCTGTATTATTTTTTTTAATCAATTTTGTGAAATTTCCTGTCTTTGAGACAAAAGACACTTGATTACACTGATTTCCAAAGAATAAATATTGCCAAAGTATCAAATACCTATTGTAAACAATTGTTATCAACACCTGCCTATGTTATTTTATAATGCTGAGTGTATTTGCAATATTGCTGTTTCAAATAAGAGGGTTCTTTAGCTGAGTAAAAAATTCTAAAAATGTATACTTGTGTATAATATGAACCCATTTTTTTACCTTTAATTTTCATTCAAAATTTCTCATATTATGCATAAAAAATACAAAGATATTTCATATGTAAAAGACATGATGCAAAACATTAACTAGCAACTATAAAAAATAAACTAGCAACTATAAAATAAACTAGCAACTATAAAAAATTTTACAATAGTTTAAAAAAACAAGAAACATTTGAATATCCAGTGACACAGGTACATGCATATGCATATACATTCTCACATATGTGCGTGAGTGTCGGTATATGTGTCTGTTTTTACGCACACACAGACTTTATGGAAAGATCATTTAAAGAAAATTTTGTGATGTGGAGGAGTGATCATGACAATATTATTTTTTAAGTTAGTCTCTCTCTAAATATATATATTAGATGGGCAGCTCCTTGAGAACAAGAAATACTGTAAGCAAACACCTGCAATTAAAAAGTTTTCAGCTTAAAATTACCCACAAGAGGTTGATAAGCCATAAAAAATCAATCAAAACTATATATATATTTCATTAAATATGTTCAACAAATTTTATTAAGTTTTTCCAGCATCCTAATATTTTTCAATTTTGTAGGAGTTAAAGAATATGAAAATTGTCCATAACTTTTTTATCATCTCAAGTGCTTTCAGCCACTTCTATAGCCATTTATAAGAGTGTTTTTGTTTTTGGTGTTGCTATATTTCTTCATGTAACAGTCAACAAGAGGAAAGTAAAAATACTAGAGACAAAAACACCCTTGAAAATGGCTATAGTAGTAGCTGAAAGCACTTAGGACAATTATAGACAACTTTTATATTTCTTAACTCCTACAAAATGAAAAAATTGTTACGATGCTGGAAAAACTTAATAAAAATCAATTAAATTTTCCTTGTCAGCTGTATTTAAAGAAAGGTTTCTGCCAAAATATACACTGACTAGCAGTATAGCCTAGCGTTGCTCGGGTGTAATGAAAGTTTTAAAACTAATCCATAGTCCTGGAGCTCAGACTCTTTGGACATTGGCATGAAAGACTAAAAAGCAATAGTTGTTTCCAGTTAAAGCGAAACCATAGACTGAAAGAAAAATGAATGGATGTAAGTCAAATTTTGATTTCCTGGTATCGATATCAAATTTTCAAGTATCAAGTTTTTTTCGTCGTAAACTGAACTTTGAAGGCTAAATAAGTCCTCTGAGTAAATGGTATCATGGCTGAGACTAAGAACTACAATTATACCTACTTAGAGCCAAACCCGAAGTGAAAACTAAAATAAAAGGGCTGAAAAAATACAGACATACAGGCAGATAAACAGACACACACACAAACATCTTGCCTTTTATATATATATATATATATATATATATATATATATAATCAATTTTCTGCACTATTGTAAGGACTGCAACCTTGAAACTTCTGAATATCGTTTCTTATATCTTTGTCTATGAGTGTATCAAATTTGATTAAAATCGGACCACTCCTTCTATAACCTGATTTTTTCAATTATCGATTTTCGATATTTATCGGGGGCACCTCGACACAAAATCTAGCTAAGAACACTCACAGATGCTTATAGTACAACTGTGTAAGTTTGCAAGAAAATTGGTTCAGCCGTTTCGGAGTCTATAGGTAACAGACACACACAGACACACACAGACGCACACACAGACAAAGTTCCATTTATAAATAAGTTTAGATTACACACACACACACACACACACACACATACACACACACACACACACATACATATATATAAAGTGGAAACTGAAGTCAACACTGAGTGTTGGCAATCTGTTTCATTCATACTTGAACACAATAATCAGACCATGAAGATTGTCTTGAAGCATGAAACAGACTGTCATTGCTTGGTATTAAGCTCAGTGTTCATTTCTATATACGCTCTATTGCAAGTATATCCCACTTTTATCCATAAATAGAGCATACCATAAAACTATATATATATATATATACAGGGTGACCCAAAAAAAACGGGAATTTTTAATTTGTCTGTTTGTGATTTTTTCTTGTGGGGCTATCTCAAGAGTATATAACTCAACCAAGAACTCTGGATCAGTTTCAACAGAGAATTCAGGATTAAATTCACAGTATCCCAGCTGAAATGTTGTAGCAGTCAATGAGGAATCTCAGCAGCAGATTTCCTGGATGCATTCAAACAGGACACCATCTACAGGACTTAATTTTTGAAAAAAATGAAAATTGCATTATTGTTTCTTAAATGGCATGTTTTAAGGTTTCAGTTACTTTGAATATAATATTTTTCTTCCATCACTCTTGGATTTATTGGATTGTTAAAAAGTTCCCGTTTTTTTGGGTCAACCTTGTGAAAAATTGGTTGATAAAAGTAAATCAAGAATATATATATATATATATATATATATATATATATATTAACTGAGTAGGTGCATGGCAACTTCGAAATTTCATAAGAACACTTTTATGTTGACACCATTCATGAAGGATGGGTTTATTGAGTTATCAACTTTCTATCTCCACATCGAAATCAAGCACTTTACCATAACAAAAACCTGCTTGCCAAAATACCTTTTATCAGTAAAACTACTAAAAAACGCAAATATCTTGATGCTAAACATTATCACAACTCAATATAATACAAATGTCAAATGTGTCATGTAGCTGATTAATGTTATAATCAACAGTTATATTTATATATCAGTCAGTTAAGTGCCATACGTGATACATGCTTGGGTGATCATGTCTTGACAGAGACATGACTGACTGGACAGAAGTTTTTCCTGCAGTAGGTTACCATTACTTTCTGCCATAACTGGTTGCCAACCAAGGCTATAGAACCCAATCTTTCCTGCTATGTAACCCATAGCTGGAGAAAGAAATGACAGATTAATACCTTTCACAAGGGTATTTGCAAATGCAATGAATTCAAATTCAGCTCCCCAATTTCTCATTTCAAGGTGATATCCACTGCACCACAACACACATCCATACACATATATATATATATATATATTGTGAAAAATTGGTTGATACAAGTAGATCAATAATATATGTGTGTGCGTTTGTATATGTGTGTGTATGTGTGTATATATATATATATATATATATATACACACACACATATATAGATAAATAGATAGATTACCATTGAGCTCTCTATAGAGAAGAAAATTTTAAAAGCAGTTTCCACTTCTGCAATATATGTGTTACTCTTCAGAAATGAATTGAGTTCTTTCAGTGAGTGGCTTGTGTATACACTATTTATATACAACACGTTTAAATTTCCCTTCTCTGATTCCATGCATCTATTGCTTAGTGGGTAGCGACTCCAACTGACACCAGGTCGGTCAAGTTTCAATCCTGGCCAGAAGCAAGTGGATGTATCTAGCCACACTGATGAGCTGTGATACAGCAAAACAGGCTTGTATGTGGATGACTAATATATTATGCTCTCATTACGATTGAACTCTCTAGAGAAGAAAATTTTTAAAAGTTTCCACTTCTGCAAATATGCGTGACTCTTCAGAAATGAATTGAGTTCTTTCGGTGACTGGCGTGTGTATACACTGCTTATATACAACATGTTAAAATTTGCATACTCTGATTCCATCCGCCTATGGCTTAAGGGGTAATGACTCTGACTGACACCAAATCAGTCAAGTTTCAATCCCGGCCAGAAGCAAGTGGATGTGTCTAGCCAAACTGATGAGCTGTGATACAGCAAAACAGGCTTGTATGTGGATGACTAATATAGATAGATAGATAGATAGATAGATTTAATACAAATATAAAATTTGTCACTTAGTTTATTGATGTTAAATTTTGCACTTCTAGTCTAGAGCTTCATAGATGAACCTTTGTAATCATTCTGTCCACTTGTCAAGAGGTATCAGCAAATATCATACATTATTGATCTATTTATAATTTATATCAGCCATTTTTTCAATTTAACAATTTGATTTCAAATTACAAAATTCCAGCCTAATCTGTTCCATTTGCTTTTGCACTAATGCAATTTGGAAAGCTATGATTCTATCTCTTTTTCCCTCAGTTATAGCTTAAACAGTCCGAGCTCATTAGCCTTAGATGGCAGCCAGACTACCTCTAGTACAGCCTATTCTATATTCAATTTCCTTATTTTCTATATTAAATTTGTCATAACTGATTCATACAGCAAGACAAGGTCTCATGATTTTACAGTTCAAACCGCCTCTAGTACAGCCTATTCTATATTCAATTTCCTTATTTTCTATATTTAATTTGTCATAACTGATTAATACAGCAAGACAAGATCTCATGATTTTACAGTTCAAACTGCCTCTAGTACAGCATATTCTATATCTATTCCTTATCTTCTATATCAAATTTATTATAACTGATCCAAATACTGAAGTATTTGAAGTGTTTAGTATTTACTAGTTCCACATCCTGAATCTCAATGATGAATTCAGAGATCTGGCCATCACTGCTTTCATTCCAATTCCAAATCATAGCTGGTTCCATAAAGTAATACTTCATGAAAAGAAGCTGCTCGAGTAGAGCATATATCTCACCAATGGATTAAGAAGGGGATCAAAGTGGTTCATTAAAAGGTGTATAGCATGGATGGTCTTAGCCCTAAAAGTTAGAACTGTTGGAACTAAGGCATGTAGTTCATTTGAACCCTTTCTATAGAAATAGCCAAAGAACAGTTAAACACTTGTGACATTTAATCTGTGAGAAAGGCGTAGAAAATAATTTGTTATCCACCAGGATGTAGTAACACTATTGAAACTGGAACTTTATGACTGGCCAGCTCCTGCCAATATATGGTGAGAGTATTCCATTTTAAGCCTATTGTAAAGGATAGCACAAGGAGTCAGGTACTTCCTGAAGCTGTACAGGGAACCAGCCATTTTTCCATCTTTATCAAAGGATTGTATGCATGAACTTCACTTGAGTTCTGGGTTGTTTAAGCCCCTAGGCACTCAAGGCACAGGGCCTCCCAATAGGAACATTCATTCATCATTATTAGTGATAGTTAAGGGCAATAATACATCCTTTCGATGAAAAATACATTGATGCAACTTCTCAAAAATATGCAGAATACTAGCAAATGACACATTGTAAGCTGCTTGATTTAGAGTGTGGGTTTCACAACTCACAAGGCATTTATAGTAAGTACAAGCTTTACTGGCCCTAAGCCAGGTTAGGCTAAAATTAGTAAATTTTGAAGTAGAATGAAAGTCAAAAGCTGTTATTTCAATTGCTATCCTATGAAAGGGTGTGCTGATAATGTATTTAAAAAAAATTTGATGATTTGTCAGATTTTTGGAAGTGGGTTTGGCCAAGAAATTTTCAGCACTCCCTCACATATATATATATATATATATATATATATATATATATATATACTAAACTGTTATAGGTCATATTTAAATTATACCAGTAAACAGTTGTATTAAAAAGTGCTTGATACATGTTTGAAAGGAAATGAAGCTTTAACATGGAGAGATTTTAGATACTTAATTCTGGAAGATCAGCCAAATATGCTACCATGGTTTCGACCTTTTCAGGTCTTCAGTTGATTTATATACAAATCAAAACCATGGTAGCGTAATTAGCTTATCTCCCCTTTTCAAATATGTGTGTATGTGTGTATATGTGTGTGCGATGAATAAATTGACATCTAAATTACGCAAAAAATGAAAATAACACTGACATCTTATTTTAACAGAGATATATTTGCCAAATTTACATAAAAATATCTTGAAATACAAAATACTATCTATTCAATAAAATTACCATTGGCTTCAGCCGCAGCCTCTAGACGGCTTTGAAATCTCCTACAACTCTTCTGGATGGTCTCCATTTTTAAATTGATAAATGCTGCCATAATCCTTGTCTTCAGTTAATCTTTGGTATTATAAGAAGTTTTGTTGATCTCTCGCTTAACTGTACCCCACAAATAATAATCAAGGAGGTTGCAATCTGAGGAGTTCGGTGGCCAGATGGAAGTAGTGATGTTGTTGCAGAAATTGTCTGACAGCCATGTCTGGCTTCTCCTGCATGTGTGACATGGTGCAGAGTCCTGTTGCCAAACAGAGTGTCTTCCAGCAACCACTCATTTGACCCAGGGAAGCACTACCTCATTTAGTGGAGTGAATTGCGTCATGGTAGTCGTATTCTCACAGACAGTGCCCAACTGATCCTACTGTAGTATGCAGCCAACAAAATCAAAAATGAACAACACACATACACAAAATTAAAAATATAAAATTGTGACAATTTACCCATCATATATATATATGATAAATACCTAGTTTCAAGGTATACTATATTTATGAATAAAAGTTCTCAGTATCAGACAGAGAGCATGCTAGTTGGTTGTTTTGTTTTTATGGCATATCAACCTCGGCGGGTTATTTATTGCCAACTAAATTTTATTTTATTTATTGCTGGTAATACCTTTTTCTTTCAACAATTTATTGTTTTTTTATATAAGTTTTGAGTCTAGTAATACTTTTTTCTTTTCGAGTATCAAGATTCATTGGGATTTGTTTTTTAGGGGCAGGGTCCCCAAGTCCTACCTTGTTATTTAACCCATAACTGGAGGGAAGGGACAGAGTAATACCTTTTCCAAGGATACCAGTGCTTAAGTGAATGTAGGGTATTCAACTGGAATTCGAACTCGGCTCACTGATTTCTCTTTCCGAGCTGATATCCACTGCACCACAACGCACATCTGTCACTAAACACTTACAGCAGCTGGTATTCCCAAGCGGTCACCTATCTAAATACTGACCAGGCTCAACATTGCTTAACTTTGGTTCTCGAGTGAGAACCGGTGTATTCAACGTGATATGGTCATAAGCCCAGAGAGCATGTGTAAATAAGCCCATTGAGGTCCACCATCCATTAACAACAGCCTGTTTTCTGCTTGAACACTATCTTCCATCCATGTGTGTTGGGTGATAGCTCAATTATTGTGAATGGGGCTTTATGGATAACAAGGTTAGTTATTTCTGGTTTATTGTATTACTAGCAGTATAGCCCGGCGTTGCTCGGGTGTAATGAAAGCTTTAATCCGTGGTCCTGGAGCTCAGACTCTTTGGATGTTGGCAAGAAAGACTAAAAAGCAATAGTTGTTTCCAGTGAAAGCAAAATCCTAGACTGAAAGAAAAATGAATGGATGTAAATCAAATGTTGGTTTCCTGGTATCAATATCAAATTTTCTGCACTATTGTAAGAACTGCAACCTTGAAACTTCTGAATATCGTTTCTTATATCTTTGTCTATGAGGGTATCAAATTTGATTAAAATTGGACCACTCCTTCTATAACCCAATTTTTTCGATTATCGATTTTCGATATTCATCAGCGGTACCTCAACACAAAATCTAGCTAAGAACACTCACAGACGTTTATAGTACAACTGTGTAAATTTTCAAGAAAATTGGTTCAGCCGTTTTGGAGTCTATAGATAACGGATACACACACAGACACACACACACAGACACACACACACACACACACACACACACACACACACACACACACAGACAAAGTTCCATTTTTAAATAAGTTTAGATCCTAGCAATTATTAGATATTTGACAACACTTGTATTTTAGATTTTTCTAAAGTATAAACAATTATGGGCCAAAATGTGGTGATTTTATTACTTTTAACTCATCATTAATTATTGATTACTTAGGATATTTTGAATTTATTGATTAATTATTGATTTGATTATTATTATTAAATTTATTTAGTTATGGTTATGCATACATTCATACATTTTGTTAATTTATTTATTATTTATTTACTTAATTTGTTTATTTATTTTTTCCTATTGGGGTGTGGTTATCTAATTTGCTTAATTTAAAGTATTTGCTTTGTTTAAAGTATGTTACATTATGTGTGTTGTATGTAGTACATATATTTGCATTTTTCTTGTTGACGTTTTACAAAATATTCTTTTCCTGATTTCATAACATAGCAAAAATTTGTCTTATGCATTTTAAGATAAGTTCTGATCATTTATTTAATAATTTGTATTGGTCTTGGAAGCTGATTACAGACTAATTCTACAATTTGCATATTTATTGTTGTTATATTATTGTTAAACATTGTTAGAACCTGGGCACAAATTTACTGTAGCTGAACTAACTCTTAAAACACTTTCATCTTTGTGAATTATTATCTCTTTAAATTAGAGTAGCAGTTTTTATTGCAGTCAGTTTTGTTACAGTGAACAACCAGTTTTTTTTTGTGTTGCTTTTTAAGACGTTTCTTTTGTGTTCATATAGTCTTTTGTTTAAGCTTCTTGGGGTTTCTCCCATATATTCTTTCTCACAATTTTTGAGGGCTTCTCTTTCTGTAATTGAAAGCTTCATATCCAATAGATTTCCTATTAAATTAGGCTTTCTGATATATTTCCACTTGCTGTTGTTGTATAGGTTGTTGAATTTTTGTCAAATTCAAGGAGAATTTACTCTATCAACTGCAAGAGAAAATAATTCACAGAGACAAAAAGTGCTTTAACTGCTAGTTAAACCACAATAAATTTACACCCAGGTTCTTAAAATGTTTCACTATTCCTGGCAGATTTTCTGTTATCACAATATGAACATTTTAGAGTATTTGGGTGTCAATCTGAAGACAGTGCAGAGGATTCAGAAAGAGTTAAAAGAGTTCAACAGTGATTACAAAAGTATGACAGCTTGAAAAACTCACTCTGATCATTCTGATAAGAAAAGAACTCCCAAATAGTTTGGTGAGGGTCCCATTCTGAACATGGAAGCCTATATCAAGTGCCTAGAAGAGGTAGTGCTGCCTTTCATCAAGAGGGTGGCTGTTGGAAGACCCTATGTATGGCAACAGGACTCTGTACCATGCCACACAATCATCACCCTTACATCTGGCCACTTATCACGCTACAGTGCAACCCCTTTGATTATTATGTATGGGACACAGTTGAGTGAAAGACTAACTGAACTTCTTGTAATATCAAAATGAACACAAGGTAAGGATTATGGCAGCATTTGAAAATTAAACAAGGAGGCTGTCTAGAAGAGTTGCAAGGTATTCCAAAGTTGTCTAGAGGTCATGGTTGAAGACAACAAAAGTTTTATTGAATAAATTTATTCTTTAGTATTACGAGATATTTTTGTGTAATTTCGGTAAATATATCTGTTAAAATTAGTTGTCAGTGTTATTTTCATTTTTGCGTAATTTAGATGACAATTTATCCATCGCACTCTGCATAGAGACACACAAGAAAGATATTGAAAAATTCTCAGCCCCACCCAATTCCTAAAATCTGTTCAAATGACCAAACATCTAATTATTTTTTAAAAAGTTTTTCTTAGTCAAGATGAGAACTTATTATACACACCCATACATGTGTTGGTATCAGTATGTCTATGTGTACACAAAACATACATCTATATATAAATATAGATATACACAAAACATATATATATATATTACGGAAATTAACAGAGGTTAACAAAACTTGGTTATAAACAACTGACAATTTGAAATGATTTGTTTTGAACATTATTTTTGATTGCTACTCGTATTTAAGTAGATATTCTGTTTCTTAATTAAACAGTATTATATATTTATATCTACTGGCCTGATTATTTACAATAAATTTTTATTACGAAAATGTGTGTCATTCGGCAGGATCTGAACCTGTGACCCCTATTCTCGTTTAGACTGATGGTCATTCATGGTCGAGAGGACATGCCAGATCACATGGTAGCTTCCCCTATGTGGGTAGGACTTGTAGGTTTGAATCCTGCTGAATGACACATTTTCATAATAAAGCTTTATTGTAAATAATCAGGCCGGTAGATATAAATATATAATACTGTTTAATTAAAAAACAGAATATCTACTTAAATACGAGCATCGATCAAAAATAATGTTCAAAACAAATCATTTCATATATATAAACATATATATTTAGTGTATCGAGGCAGCAAATAATTTTCTAAACATGTACTGTTAAATATAAGAGAAAATGAATGTCTATTATGTTTAATCATAAGCCGTTCTAAACATCATATTTTGGCTTTAATTTCAGTTGAAAATAAAGACAAAAATTCTCCAACATTTGGATAATTTTTTAAGTTGTTTCTAAGCTTTCAGCTCACATGAGCCATCTTCAGAGAGGTTATGAGGACGGTAAGACAAAAACATCCACCATCAGTGACAATTTTATCTTGTGTTGATATAAAATTCCGTTAAGCAATGGCAACAGTTACCAAAAATAGCAAACGCAGTTCACAAATTTGCAATGCGGTTCTATGACGTCACACCACATGATAGCTCAAAATGACAACAGAACCATATATTCAAATGCAATGTAATGTGTTACGACCAGATTTAAACGTGATTTTATTAAGTGTGGGTTGTTTGGATTTAATGTAGATAGCCTCCAATATCTGAAGGTTCTTTTTACTGTGTGTATGAGTGAGGATTATTGTATTGTTGACTAAAATCTGTCTGATATTACCTACATGTTTATGCTTTTCTGAGAAATGTTGTTTAATTGTACTCTGATCAGAAAGGTGACATGTAAGTCTACAGGAGAGCGTGGTTGTAGTAAAACCAACATATGTACTGGGTTTTTTATTAGTACCAGAGATACAATCTCAGAACAGACATGTAAATTGGTACACTACATTGTTTTTTGTAGAGAATTTAGTTTAGTGCTTGTAGGGTTATTAGAGACTATGAGGTCAATTGTTTTGAATTTTTATAATATATGATGAGTTTAATTTAATTATTACTATCCACTGGTTTAACATTTCTACATATTATGTTTTTGAGAGTTTTTTCATCTTGTTTGTAATTATTAAGTTAATAGTTATATATATATAAGCTTACTTTGGTTACCATGATATCTTCTGTGGTTGAATGGTAAAACACACCAGATCTAATGGTGGTATCTCCCTGATATATGGGAGTATGCAGGTTCAAATCCTGCTAGAAGATAGATATTTTTCAAACATCTAGGCTGGTAGATAATTAAAATGCACTGTGTAATTATAGAAAAACAAACTATCCACTCAAATATGAGTATCCATTAAAAATAATGTTAAGACAAATAAATGTTGGTTAATATTAATTTTGTATAATTTCATAACATATATACATGTATAGATAAAAAACAAGAGAAAAAACTATTAGCTGATGCATTTTGTCCTCTAAGAGACTTTATTCTGAAAATGTAGCATTTATTTTGTTGCATGTGTTTATATACTAAAGCAAACATGTCATTGGTTTATCAAGGCTTTTAAATTTGAGAACATTCATGAATTTCTATCAATTGGTTGAAAGGTTAGTCAAAATATTTGGAAGATACAAAGTGTTTTGATCCACCTGATGAGTCTTCATGAATATAGTATATTGTATATATTGTATATATATAGTATATTGTATATATCATATATATATTGTCTATAAACACATGGCAACAAAATAAATTGCCTCGATATAGTCTCTCCAAGAACACAAAATCAACTAAGAAGAGTCTTTACTCTTGTCATTTTATTTATTTTGTTCCCTTACAGATACACTCTATCTGAAAATAATATATATATATATATATATATATATACTATAGTCATCCGCAGACAGATCTGTTTCACTGTATCACAGCTCATCAGTACCAGTACGGTTAAACTTCAATTACTTTTTTAACCCAGGATTGAAACCCGACCAAATTGGCATCAGTCGGCGATTCTACCTCTGGGCTACAAGTGTTCAGTAGAAGAAGGCAGACTTTTTTAGTGCGTATATCATTATACATGCCAATAGCCATAGTGCTCTAATTCATATATATAGATATATAATACATACATATATATATATACATGTATATATATATATTAAATATATATATTCATTTTTTAAAGTCTTTGTGAATCTCATTTGTGTAAAATCCTTTGTTAAATAAATATGGAAGCTGATGATGCTTTGCCTGAAATAGACCTATACTTCTGATTCACTCTGAGATAACGTGTCTGCCTTAATTTTTCTTACATTTGCTCTATATGTATTTATATGCATATATGTTTAAAGCTCTTTTAGAGAGTTATCCTACCACTGTATGTACAGGATACTCCTTTGGATTCTTCTATACCCACACTGCATGCTGATATATATATATATATATATATATATATATATATATATATATATATATATATATATATTGTATTAAATGTTATTTTTAGTGTGTACTTATGTTTGAGTAGGCACTCCATTTATTTATTAAACAGTATATTTATTTATTTACATCTACCTGCCTGAATATTTAAGAAATCTTATTAAAGAAAAATATGCTTCATGCTTCATTCTCTTGTTTTTTTTAGAATATATATATATATATATATATATATATATATATATATATATATTACATGAGTATTCATAGATTTTGTTGTATTGAGAGATAATAAAATTGCACAATGGAAAGTAACCAAAAAATATTTCTTTCAGAGTCGTATAAAAAATATTATTGAATGTTTATGGATATCTCAACACTTGGATAAATGTCTCTCTTTCTCACTCTCTCTAGATGTATATCATTATTTTTGTTTCCAACCATTTCCAACATTCTCTATTCCTTACAATTTTCTTCTATTCTTCCACCATGCTTATCTCTTACTGTTTTTCTCAACACCAGGTCTCTACTGTTCTAATAAAGTTCCATACATCTTTCTCTCTTTATTTAATTATCATAGATTCAATTTTTCCAGGATTCACAATTTCATATTGCAAAACTCTTTGTCAACATATTCCCCAAATCTTTCTTCACTTCATAATTCCAATCATTCAACTTTCTTTTTTAATTTTGTCTCTTTTAATAATTATTTTTCTCCTTACCTTTATTTATTTTTATAATTCTTATATCTTTCTTTTTTCTTACTGTCTTTCTTATTTCATTTATTTTCTTTGTGTATCTGTTTAAGATTTACTAAACTTGGCTTAGTATGGCACAAGGGCAAAATCATAGAAAGATTTAATGGGCACCAATTACCAAATGGGTTGTTTCATGTGTAAAGAAATTCAACAGTCAAAATACTGGCTTTTACACAACTCCCAACCACTGATTGTAAACACATAATTCTTTCAACCACAATACAAAAGAAATAACAATTATATGTCTCTGAACATTTAATAAAGTTAGCTTCGTACAGAATAAGGTGCACTTATCAGGGGGAATATCAAAAGGAATTTTGCATTTACATTATTTACACTCATACTGTTGTCCTCATCTTTGTTGTTATTATCGCAATGTTTTAGCCATTGTACTTTCCATCTTTCTTTAGGTGCTTGTCAATCTAGGAAAGCTTTGTCAGATTTCATAATATTTAATTGCACAGAAAATCTGAGCTTGCACACATCTATACTTTTTCATTAGCCAATAGAAAAAGCATACACAATAGAAAAGCTCTTTTCATAAGACAAAAAGTTGAGACTTAAACTTCGTTTGTTCCCCTGGTTCTTCCCTGCTTGTTTGGCTGCTATTGCCCACAGGAATCACTTTTTTTGGCTTTATCGGAGCCATGCACCTGACCATAATAGGCACCTTTTTGCCTCTGCTCATAATGAGTGCAAGAGGATTCTTAATGATACTAAACTGCTATTTGCTGACAAAATGAAGCAGTGTATAACATCCTATATGTTCAGCTCCAAAGACTACTGGTGGCTCTGTAAAAGTGTACTAAGTAACAGTAAACCCTCACTTTAATCAATGAATTTGAGGTTCACACATCTTCAGCAGACAAGACCGAGTGCTTTGCTTGCAGATTCTTCACTAACTCGACATCCCAACCTGGTAGCTCATCTCTAGTCACTTTCTCACAGACATAATGTGGCTTCCCTCTGTCTCTTCTACAAATACTTTCATGGCTTTTGGCCTGATGAGCTTAGTTCCCTGGTGCCCCCTATGCATGAATTTACTCAAGCTACTAGACTAGCAACTAGATTCCACCCTTTTACAGTGAAACCAATAAAATGTAACCACAACTTCTACTCTATCAGCTTCTTTTCTCACAGTTGTGGAATTCCCTTCCATATACTTGCATCCTTGACAACTACAATCTCCAAGAAGTTAAATATAAGGTCAATTGCCATCTCCTACCTCCTTGACTCACATCCTTTCTCTCATGTTCTCTACTCTTACTAGCTGTCTTCACAGCGTTCTCACCCTTCTCTTAGCCATTTTCTGATACCCCCTATAATTTATTCCTGTTTCTCATCACTCTCCTCTTATGTAACCCCCTGCACACCAGTACTGTCTTGCTTGGGGTGAAATGATTATAAAAAATACAATTGATTCACTAAATTTTACCATGTGCTGATGTCTGCAAAAACAAATACAGTCACTTTTTTATTGGCCAGCCAGGTGCAAGAAAAAATGTAAAAGTTGATCCAATGTTATTTTTCACAATTGTATAAATATGCATGATTTTTTTCCTTTTCATTTCAGTGAGTCACAGGTCATCTATTAGATGGCAAGCCAAGGCAACCTGCATCATTTTAATCTTTCACCTTCTCTTTATTACTAAATTCATTGATTCTTCTTCTTCCTCATGTACTGACAACAAAGAAAGAAAGAACATTACTGTATGTCTCATCTAAGCGACATGCCTTTTTCACACTCTCTCACTCTCTCTTTTACATTGCACTAATTGATTCACTTCTTTCCTCATTTATTTGTTGGCAACAAAAAAAGAAAGTGCAACAAAAACATTGTTTCTGTTTGGCTACTACAATTGTACACACTCATAGCAACATCAAATTTGTCTTCTTTTCACAAATCCATTTTGTCTTATTTTAAGAAAACTGAACTCTTAAACATACATTCAAAAGAAAATCTTTTTGCAGAACTTTCAAACATTTAGTTCAAAACAACAAAATTCAGGTCATTCTTCTTGGTAAATAAATTTACTCTTATTAATACAAACAAGACCCTTTTATTAACCTTCTGATTCTTTCAAACGTGATGGGCTCAGATATGTTGACCATTTTGCAAGCATAGCCAACATTCCCTATACCCTCAAACAATTTTGAACACAACTTTTTATTCAATCTACAGGGTAGATTGTTCTCAGTCTTTCTTTCCATGTCTAAAAATTCCTTGTCTTGTTTTTATTTAGTATTGCTCAGTTGTTGCTTGCTCTGTTCCCACTGAGTTTAACTTTGCACTATCAAGCCCAGGGACTAAAGTCACCAAATTCATGAAACAATAATATATATTACATCATTCTACCAAGAAATATCTGGTCTGATGCACTTGCTATATATTTAGAGATTCTTGATAAAATCTAAAGAAGAAGAAGAATAATTAGTACTGACCTGGTATCACAGCTTGTCACTTACTCACCATCATAATGTAGCTTCTCTGTGCCTTTTCTACAAATACTTTCACGCTAATTCTTTCCTCTATAGTACCTAGACTTTATGAATTTAAGTGTAGTACTAGATTGACAATGAAGTCTCATTAATTTACAGTTGAATTTGTTAGATGTAACTGTAAGGTCTATGCTAACAGTTTCTTTATTCAGTCATGAAATTTTCTTCCAGCCTTTTGTTTTCCAATCAACTTTGATCTTCAAAAATTTAATTGCTATGTCAATCATTATCTTTTAGCTTCTTAATTATTATTCTTTTCTCCTTAACAGTATATTTTTCAAAGTATTTGTCTATATTTCTGAGATTAGGTAGTATTTACACTATTTACATTACTGGGGTATATCATTCTCATTCCTTGTGCAAAGCCTCTTTTGGTAGTCATGAGTTATCTCCCTCTAATTGAACTCTAAGTTATTTGTTCACCACTGCTGAAGTCTCTATGGGCCAAGTCATTGAAACTAACCAATGACTATATCCACTGGGCCATGTCATCGTAATAAAGGGTTTAGTTCGAAATTCCTAACAAGAGATTGCAACAACCAAAACATCATACAAATATCAACAAAGATGAGGACAATAGTCCGAATAATGTAAATAGTGTATATTTTTCTCATATTCTCTCACACTCAGTAACTCCTTGTGGCTCTAGTGTTTTGCTTGGGATAAAATGATAAAAACAATGGGTTTGGTCTGCTAGCTTTGAAAATCTGTATTTAAAAACCTGGGTCATTATCTGGACTTGAACACCAGTCTCTGGCTTCAGTGAAGAATGCATAATTATTCTAGTCATAAGACAGGCTACGTTTTAGTGCTATCCTTATTTTTTTTTATATTACCCATTTTTAATTTTTTATCTATTTGTATATTTCTAATCCCACTTATTGATGGGTATATAGTATAGTGGGTATCAACACAGAAATTGGCATGTTGTGTTTAAATTTCAGCTGAGGCTATCACATTCTCTTTTGCACAAATACTCTATGAACCTGTTTCTTCTCCCTCTAGTTAGGTGTTAATAACAAGGCATGTTATTTCCTTAGATTTGGTAGGAAACCAGTCTATAAGAACAACAATTCCAAATTCAAAACCAGTTAGATGTTGGGCAAGCAAGTGCATCCCATAAAAACCTCCTTGCTACAGAAACCACATCAGCAGTACTTAGTGTAGTAATTGTGTGGCTCTATGATCCATGGAGAGTCTGCATGGTAAACATACATACATTCCACTTCTCATATTTGTCTTCTCCTTACTTTTCACATTTGCTTTTACTATTTTATTTTTCCTTTTCCTCTTTATCTATTTTTTATTTCCTTTTTTGACTCTTTTCTTTCTGTTCTTCACCTTTATTTTTTTTATTTTTCCCTTCCTTTTTCTGGCTCACCTTCTTTTTTATTTTTAATTTTCTCTTTTATCCTCTCTGTTGAGTTTATTCTTTTTCTCTTTTATCTTATTGCATTTTCTAACATTTTTTTTCTATTTTCTAGTTTCATTTTTCTTTGTCTCATGCCATATTTTAAGACATTCATCGTCTGTCTTTCTCTTTATTTTTTCTTTCCTAAATTGCATTTTCTCTTTTTTCTTTTTATTATTTAAAAATTTTCTTTCAATTTCTTTCTTTTTCACTTATTTAAATTTCTTAATCTAACTTTATCCTTTTGTACATCAAAATAATAATAATAAATAAAAGGAATTCTTTTTTTAATTATTATTCTTACTATTATATACTTTATTAAATCAGTGTTATTACTATCATTATGACATCCATCTTTCCTCATTACAACCTATTCAATTACTGTTATAGGTATGAATAACAATAGCCATTACGTCTCATATTCAGACTTTTTTTCTCGTCTTAATTTCAATAATTATTAATACTATTATCTGAAAAGGTTATCATTTTTTTCTTTCACATTTTTCCTTTTTTTTTTCACTTTTCTTCCATCATCTTTCATATCTTCTTCACTTTTGTCCTTTTCATTCTTTTAAATTTTATTTTATTTTTCATCCAATTTTTTTATGGCTGCTTCTTCAGTTTAGTTCTTTTCATATGTTTACCTTTTCTTTCATCATTTCTCATTTCTTCTTCTTCCCTTTCATTCTTTTCCTTTTTTCTTTCTTTTTTGCTCCATCTTTTTTCATGCCTTCTTCATCACTTTGGTCTTTTTCATTCTTTTACATTTTTGTTCATTTTTGCACCTTTTTAAGTTTTCCTTTTCACTTTTGTCCCCTTTCATTCTTTCATTTATTTATTTTTTCATTTTTTGCTCATCTGCTATTCCCACCATTTGTTTTCGCTAATCCATTTTTGTTCCTCTCCACCCCCTATTTTCAAAGATTTTTTCTTTTTTACAGCCACACCTTTTTCTTCCAAATTCCTGGAAAGATGCATCCTTACATCCTTTGTACTTATCCTTCAGCAATGAAAATTTTTTTTTATCTTGTTTTTGTGTTATTAAAGAAGGCCTTATATTCTGGTCATCTTTTTCTCATACAATCCAATGAATAATTTTCCTTCTTACTTTTGCCTGTATTTAGCTTACTTTATATTTTTTTTTATATAGGGTATTTTTTCTTACGTTTCATTTTTTATTCTCTGCTTAGGTGTGGTTTTATAATGTAGCTATTCTGCTTTTTTTTCTTAATTCAGAAACCAACACTTTTTTTATTTTTTTAAGTAGCAAGGTCATCTGACATTGCCTGAAACAAAGCATATTTCATGATTACCACTTCAAGTTAATCTTTGCTCCTCTCTACAATATCTGCAAATGTTCTTCTACAAATTGTTTCTTCCATAAAAGTGCATAAAAGTATAGCAAATTTTCTCTCATCGAAAAATTACACATTTTACTAAAAATAACCTGACTCATAAATTGCAATGTTCTTTGTCTACTCAAGTTTTTTTTTTTCTTTAGGAAGAAAATCTTTTACTTTAAGATGATTCAAATTTTTGCAAGTTGTTTGTACATGGGCATCATGTATAATCATGAAATTCTATATAAATTAAATCAAGATTTGATGAAAATTAATAAATTTTATACTCTTAAATTGATAAACAGTGTGGAAAAATAAAATAAAATAAATTAAATTAATAAACAGTGTGGAAAAATAAAATAAAATTATAATAATGAATAAAAAAAAACGTTTTCTCATGATGCTAGTAATAAAGGAAGGAGAAATTTTATTACTCCACTTGGCTTCAATGAAGTGATTGTATTTAAGTCTATAAACAAGCAAATCTTTACCTTCCTCACTCTTTTTCTTCTCTTTCCCCCAAGATGCAGTACTATATAAAAATTATGTTCCTGGTGCGTCACATTTGTTTATCTGATCCATTGACAACTGAACTATTTTTCCACTTTTCAATGCATGATCTTTGCATGTGTTTTCTAGAATCTGAACCTATGAAGTAAATCAAACTATTCTTTCATCATTCTAACTCAGCAAAAGGCTGACAGGAGCTCAACTATTATAACCATGCTTAAACCTCTAATGATGAAGTAAGTATAAACTTTTATTTGGTTGTTTCAAATCTGTGCAAGGCTGACATGAGCTCAACTATTATAACCATGCTTAAACCTCTAATGATGAAGTAAGTATAAAATTTTATTTGGTTGTTTCAAATCTGTGCAAGGCTGACATGAGCTCAACTATTATAACCATGCTTAAACCTCTAATGATGAAGTAAGTATAAACTTTTATTTGGTTGTTTCAAATCTGTGCAAGGCTGACATGAGCTCAACTATTATAACCATGCTTAAACCTCTAATGATGAAGTAAGTATAAACTTTTATTTGGTTGTTTCAAATCTGTGCAAGGCTGACATGAGCTCAACTATTATAACCATGCTTAAACCTCTAATGATGAAGTAAGTATAAACTTTTATTTGGTTGTTTCAAATCTGTGCAAGGCTGACATGAGCTCAACTATTATAACCATGCTTAAACCTCTAATGATGAAGTAAGTATAAACTTTTATTTGGTTGTTTCAAATCTGTGCAAGGCTGACATGAGCTCAACTATTATAACCATGCTTAAACCTCTAATGATGAAGTAAGTATAAACTTTTATTTGGTTGTTTCAAATCTGTGCAAGGCTGACATGAGCTCAACTATTATAACCATGCTTAAACCTCTAATGATGAAGTAAGTATAAACTTTTATTTGGTTGTTTCAAATCTGTGCAAGGCTGACTTGAGCTCAACCTTTATAATAATGCTTATCCTTACATATTCTAACTTCTGGATCAGGAAAAAGAAAATAGACATGCCGTAACTATGTTTAAACCCTTTAACAATGAAGTATGTAAAAGAAAATTTTTGGTCGTTCTAAATCTGCACAAGACTAACTTGAGTGTGACCATTTAATGATGCTTATACTTACCCTAACTCCTGAACCAAAAAGGAAATGGACATACCCAAGATATATTGAGAACTTTTGTTTCACTACAGTTTGTATGAAAAATGAGAATAAGCTGTCTATAGAGAGACCCAAGTTTTGTCTGATTCTTCTTAACTGTTTACATATGAACATGCACCCACCTAAAATAGATACCAAAATGAATCCTTTAAATTTAATAACAGGCAAAATAACTTCAAACAAAATGAAACTTAACTTTATTAAACATTATTAATAAAACACGATATTCCAATGAAAAAGAAACCAATCTAAAGTAGAATTTAATTATAAAAAGATAAGATTTCTCTAATATTTAAATCTGATATCAAATTATCTTATTACAAAGTTTCATCAAACATCTATAAAAATTAAGCTATCTAAATTTTAATACCTTTCCATGTACACACTTAGAAATTAAAATTATTTTTTATATACCAAATCATTTGTTTCAAATTACAAATTGCACAATATATATATAAAAGAAGCATATCAAAAGAAGGAGAAAGAAGAGAGAGAGAAACATTTTTTACCTTTCAAGAAATTCACTACATTCGTATTTATAGAAATCCACTGATTGGATTTGTAGTTATTCACCAAAAAGATAAGTCATTTTTATTTCCTCTTCAATTGCATTTTATTCTTTCTTTATCACAAAAAATGTTTTTTCCTTTTAAAAAAGACAATCACACACACACACACACACACACACACACACACACACACACACACACACACACACCTTTCAAGAACACAAGGACTACATTATCAAGGACAAAATGTAAGATTTTTCTTGTAAAACTCCTGCATAAAAAAAATGTTCATATATATTTTACCAAATTATCCATTCTTCACTTTTCACTCTTCAATAAATGCACGGAAGCTTAAACAAGGTCCCATAAAAATTACATGTCTATTTGTTACCAAAGAAAAAAGAAAGTTGCTTAATTAAAAGAAGCTATCATGATAAAATACCATATTTAACAGTATATAAGACATACTTTCCCCATATATTAGAATTTAATAAATGCAAAGACCAAATACAAACATGTGACAGAGTCTTAATAGAAGATATTAAAAATTAACTTGCTCATATTGCTAAGTAAAAAGTTAATTGGAGTAGATAGACTAAACTATCGCCCGGTTCACACTCCACCCACATCTATTGAACAGGTGAAGAGGCTCATCCCTAGTTTCCTGTTTAGAATGCGGTTTCCGGTTTTCTCTTTTCCAATCTTTTCACTCCTATGTAGTGCCCTGCACATCAGTGGTGCTACCGCCTTGCCCGGGGTGATATGATTAAAAAAAAAAAAAATTATCACTCACTGAGAAAAATAAAATACACTTATTTTGAACTAGGCGAAATAGAGAAGATGAACTTCCAGTAACATTCAGCATCACATTCAACAATTTTTTTAATACTTCTTATTTAAATGATGTTGTTTTATACTGATGAGAGTTTTATATGGTGGAGGTGGCTAAACTTGCTTAATGCAAAAGATTAACTTTTAGATATTCTAGAAGTGTAAAACAGAAATTCCTGTATACTGCTTGCTTTACCTGAAAGTTTTTAGACACTCCATCTTCCATGATTTCTTTTTTCAGTGCTGAAAAGCAATGCTTCATTTAAATCAAACATTGAATTAAGATTTAAACTTTTAAATGATTTGATTAGCCATAAATATCAAACTTACATTTTAATCTAGTGGAGTCACAGGTCATACCTGTGAGGATTGATCATAGAAAAATGAATGTTCCATTTCCAATTCTTAGCTTACATTATTATGTAAGATATTTTTGGACTCATAGAAATATATTTTTGGTCAATGACAAACAAAGGTGTGTTTGCATCAGGGCAGCTGTTTTCAAGGTCAGAAAATATACACAATGACAGACAGAATGTGACAATGTCAAAGGCAGCTGACCCAAAGGTAATAATTAGCAAAAATGATTAATAAATGTTCCTATCCATAGATGACTCAATTAAGCAGAATTCGGGGAATTTCAGCTTATATAAGAGCGAAGTTTTCAGGACAAAGAACAGAACAGAGCCAGGAAGCAGGAGAAGACAGACAGAGAAGAGAACTCCCGACAATTCCTGTTTATGTGCATGATTCCCTCTGACTACCACTCTACACACAACTGTCACTGAAAAGAATAAAAATATATGATTCTATTTTTATATACTCATTGTTCTGTGTTTATCATTTAGATGTCAAGGCAATTGCGGTTCTAGCAGCAGCAGCAGAGGCAGTATATACCACACATGATTTGATATATAACAAATAGAGCTGGCTAGTTTAAAAAACTAATGAACTAGAAAGATAAAAAGAAAAAAGAGTTCTCCATACTAAGCAAGCAATATAATATCTATGTACAAATATGTGACAAAGTCTTTGTAGAAGTTATTAAGAACTAAGTTGTCCATGTTCCTAAGTAAGTTTTCACACACTGAAGAACAAAACACCTTGATAAAGAAATGAAAAAGCCTCTTACTTGAAACTCTTTTACTTAAAGATAATTCAAATTCTTGTATGTTGTTTGTACGGATTATTAAATGTCCATCATGAATAATTATGAAAATCTATATAAATTAAAATTTGATGAAACAAGTAAATTTTGAATTCTTAAATTATAACAAATACATTGTTGAAACATTTAATTAGTCACACATTAAATGTAAAATGACTGCAGATCATGGGTCATTGTTTTATATACCATCAAATATGGTGATCAAACCAATGAAAATTAATCCAAAAGTTTTTTTTTTTAATCATTTCTCTCTAAACAAGGTGAGACCACAACTAGTGTGCAAGGTGTTACAGCTAGAGAAAAGACTGAGTACAGCGGGTATTGAAGAAAGGATAAAAGATGAAAGGGATTCAAGAAGATAGAAGATGGCAATTGACATTGCATTTATATTTTTGGAGATTGTAGCAATAAGGGAAAAAAGTAAACGGAAATGAGTTCCCCAGGTGGAAAGTGCAAGAAAAGAAACTTTTGGAATAGAATTAGTGGTTACATTTAACTATTTCAACAGTAAATGGGTGGGACCTAGATGCCAATCTAGTAGCACACTTCAATTCACATGATTTGCAGAATATTCCAGAGCTGTCTGGAGGGTGTGGTTAAAGCCAATAGTGATTTTATTTAATAAATTTCTTTAGTATTTCAAAATGTTTTTGTGTAATTTTAGTAAATATATCTGTTAAAATAAGATTTCAGTGTTATCTTCAGTTTTGCTTAACTTAGATGAGAATTTATCCATAACACTCTGTATATTATTATAGTACATATGTAATTACACATGTACGTATATATAAACATAAATATTTTATTTATGCATGCTGAATATGCACCATATGTATTAACTTATCTATCTAAATCTATCTAAATTTATTTATAAATGGAACTTTGTCTGTGTATGTGTGTATGTGTCTGTGTGTGTGTGTCCGTTACCTATAGATTCTGAAATGGCTGAACCGATTTTCTTGAAAATTTACACAGTTGTACTATAAGCGTCTGCGAGTGATCTTAGCTAGGTTTTGTGTTGAGGTACCCCCAACAAATATCGAAAATCGATAATCGAAATATAGAAGGAGTGGTCTGATTTTAATCAAATTTGATACACTCATAGACAAAGACATAAGAAATGATATTCAGAAGTTTCAAGGTTGCAGTTCTTACAATAGTGCAGAAAATCGATAATATATATATATATATATATATATATAAAAGGCAAGATGTTTGTGTGTGTGTCTGTTTATCTGCCTGTATGTCCTTTATACAAATCCACAATTTTTATCCAATTCTCACCAAACTTCACACAAATATTCTTTAGGCTGAGTCTGAGCTCCAGGACCATGGATTAGTTTTAAAGCTTTCATTACACCCTAGCAACGCCGGGCTATCCTGCTAGTACACACTAAAAAAATTTGCTGTTAATAACTCATTTTCAAATTTCCCAGCTTAAAAATCTAATTGCCCACTTTAAAAATCAAATTCCTTTCCCACCTCCATGGTGCATGGGCTGCATGATGTGTGGGCCCCAATTTGGAAACCATGTTTCTATACCAACAGAATGGTCACAAAGTGAAAAATTTTACCTCACCTTCTATTTCAGCCATTCTACAGGGTGTAATGGCTTTGTGTCAATCATCAGATAGCTTTAAAATATTACTTTCACACCTGCTTCTTCTATGGGCCCTGTCCCTTCAGGACGTAGGAGTCTCCCTATCCCTTGTGGTTCTTAGTATGTTTGTTCCTGTTACACCTCGCAACCCCCATTCTGTCATCCACCTGATCAGGCTCTGCATATATGTTATCTGCTGCCTTCCTCTGTCTCTCTTTCCTTCTCTCTGGCCAGTCAGTATCAGGTTCTCCAAGCTCTCTTTCCTTATTGCATGTCCCAGGAACTTCATTTGTCTCTTCCTGATGCTCAGTATTAATTTCCTTTTTGTTACCATTCTTTCCAGTACCTCATCATTGCTTGCATGCTCAGTCCACGATATCCACAGCATCCTTCTGTAGAACCACATTTCCACTGCTTCAAGTTTTGTCCTCATTTTTGATGATATTGTCCAGCATCCACTGCCGTATTGAAGAACTGACATCACATAGCAATCCAGCACTCTTTTCTTTGTTTCTAGTGAAATTTTCCTGTGTGTTAGTACTTTACTCAGCTTCTGGAACACGTCCTTTGCCATGCCAATGCATCTTCGGATCTCTGTGTCCCACTTTCACATCATTTGTAACATTTCTAATTTATTTCTAAATATTTATACAGTACTGGAGATCCTTAAACACGGGCTGTATATATTTCTAATAAATAAGTTATATTTCAATTTATTTTATATATCTTAATAATATAAAAGTAAATGGATACAGAAGAAGGTTTGGGAGAGATAACTAAATAACAAAGTTTATTAAGAGCTACTAGGGACAGGAAACTGGTGAGAGCCAATATCACCTGCCTCCTGAAGGGACATCGTACATAAAAGAAGAATGAGTTTGTGTCAACCAGCTTCAGATAGCTGAAAAGTCCCTTTTGCACTATTTGTAACTCTTCTAATTCATTTTCTAAATGTTTATACAATACAATAGTGTATCGATCAGTAAACATAAACTCCAAAATCAGTTCTCTATTGTGCAGCTTACTTTGGTTTACTTATTGTCAATACAGAAGAAGTACATTTTTATTTCATTTTCAGTTCATTTATTCATTTTATTTTGATTCATTTGCAAGAAAACAAAAACAATCAAAATAAAAGGTTTGGTGCTGTTTATAATACCAACTGTTTATTTATTTTTATTTCCTAAGATTTTATAGCTGGTGGAGATCATTAAACAGGTAAGTCATTAAGTGAGATGGGACTTTATATATTTTAAATAAAATAAGTTGTATTTTAATTTATTTAATATATCTTAACAATATAAATGCCATATTTCATTTATAGTGAAGATACAAGTAGTATTTTTAATAAACTAATTTAAAAGACATTACATTAATCACCATAAATTATAAAACATTTTACGAAGATCATATGGTTTCAGATAAAACATGTTATAATAAATGTTCAAATGTAAAGGAAAGAACAAACAATGATTAAGGTTTCAACAGTGTTTATTGACCAATTTTCACAATGCATACATATTGTGCAAAAAAAGTGGCAAAATTGTTGATATATGATTCTTTACACTATTTACATTGTTTGAACTGTTAACCTCATCTTTATTGCCATATTCACAATGTTTCAGTCATTGTAAATTTGACCTTCTTCAGATTATATTTGATGGAATTTCAAACCAAACATTTTATTTAGTTGGGTGGGGGTAAATTGTTCTAATTCCACATGCCATTATTTTTGGATATCTTGGTTTTAGTTAATTTCTTTTAATAGCTCAACTCTCCAAGTTTTTGTTCTCTCTGCTGTGGGCAGGGATTGAACTCACAAATCTTTGGGTTAAATAACTTTTAGATCAATCAACTTTTTATCTACTGGATGAAGCATACAGTGGCTAAAATGTGAATATGTCCAATAGTGTAAATAGTTATACCTCATCTCAGAAATATAGACAGATATGGTTCTTTAGACATTGGTAAGGAAAGTGATTATGTGCAATAGTGTTCTTGGTAAGGCCAGGTGTGGGTAGTGGGTCTGTGGCCGAAGTCAGAGTGATGATGACAAGACAGGCCTGTGGTAAGGCCTAGTGAGGTGTGTTGGTTGGCTGAGATCACAGTGATGATGAGAGAGGCCTGAAGTGGATTTGTGAGTCTATGATAGCATGTGTTGAGTGTCATTGGCTGAGTTGATATGTGCTAAGGCTTGGAGAGATGCATCTGGTGTTGAAGATGATAGCTGATGCCATTGTTGACATGGCCTGGTATTGTGTATGAATAGCTGGGTTACCTGTCACAGTGGATTGACTTAGGTCACAGTGGTGATGACAAGAGGGGCAGTCATGTTGGTGATGAGAGTTGATGCAGTTGTCAACAGCTGGTCTGTTGGTCTGGTACAGTATCAGTTGTTTATGAGGGGCTTTCTTTTAAGCAAATCTTTTTTTGCAGTAATGTACATGATTGACTATTGTATTTTATATTTTTACAGGAATTCACCATGAACACGGGTTCTAGCTGTGAAATTGTTAACTGAGAGAAGCAAGTAATGTAACTTGTCTGAACATCTGCCATAGATTAGTGAGAAGCTGTCAATGTGGAATAAAGTTTTCAAGATGGAGAATAATGCATTACCCACAAGTATGCACAAGCTCTTTTGGATTCTGTCAAAGATAGATAGTTTGAGTTTTGTTTAACAGTATATCACCCTCTGTAGGTTATTTAATGCCAAAAAGCTAGGGTTTTAAGATATCTTTTTAATGTTTGATTATAGTGAGAAGGTTGATTTAGTCAGTTTTGTTTTTATTATTATTTTTATTTTAGAAAACTGAAAATGTCTTCTAGTTTTATACTAAAAAATGTATTTTGGCAATAATGTTTTTTCCTTCAAAAATGTGTTATGGTAATAACTTTTTTCTTTAAAAATGTATTGTTGGTAATATTTTTCATTCAAAAATGTATATTTTCTATAAAAGTCTATTTTTATACATCCATAGTTTGGGGATTATCTGATTGCCTACAGCTGGGACCTGAACAGGTGCTACCACCCTGATCAAAGCCATTGTACAGATGTTCTTTTTTTTAATTTTGGGTTTTGCTTTCTTAATGTACACAGCCAGCTAACATGTAGAATGAATCAGAAAGAAATCTAATTGCAGTGGAGCATAACAAACACTTATTGCCAACATTTCTTCTTGTATTTAACTGCTAAATTTAACAAAAAAGGTCAGGACATATGTTTATTAATTGGCATATTATTCACTGGTCAATGATGCAATCAATTGACTTTTTGATGGAGCTAATTGAAAGGATTGTAGGAAACAACCAATAGAGGACATTTGAATAATGGAACTCATGCTGATAGGATAGGATGTTAAAAACAAATGGCCACTTTTGTCATAATGATAGAAGCAATAACCCAGTTCTTGGCAAGTCAATAATGTGCTCTATTATTATTTATATTTTATATAGTAACAACCTAAGGTGAACATGTAGCCAAGTAGTTAGAATGTTTGCTTTTCAACCATGAGACCCTGGTTCAAATTTCACCATTGTCAATTTGTCAGGAAGGTGATGTCTTGATGCTGTTAACCTGGGGTTGCAATGCCAGCATGGGACATCTTTAGAATATGCCTGAAAATCATACCACAGGTTGATCCAAGCATTATTAGTGAAATTGGGTAGATGGAAATATTTAGGAAATTTTGATGGTTATGCTGGCATGAAATCACAAGTCATCATGATTGAGGGTTTGAGCATACTGGCCTTGTTCAGAATGTTGATTATACCAGATAATATGCTCTCTCCCAATAACTGTAACTAAGGTCTGCTCAGCATAGTTGCAGTATAAACTCCAGGTGAGCTCTGTGGATGTTGAATGAACACAAATGTGCCTGAGAAGGCATATGCAATAGTGATTGGCTAGACAGATTGGATATGCAGACAGATATACTCAGATATGAGCAACCAGCTATTAGTAGCAAATTGTATTTTATTTATTTTCTTGTGTGTGACATTGTGTCAAACTAAATTCTGCCTTAATGAATTCTTCATATACAAGACTTAACTCTGAAAAAGAAGAATAGAAATCTTTTCAAGTAGATCTGTAAATTTTTCTTCTTGGTAATGTTTTCTTAAATGATTAGTTTCTTATGGCATCCCAAGAAAATATTTTTTAATAACACCTGTTGATAATTTCTGTGAATAATTCCATTACAAATTGTGGTGCAGTTACAAATATAGCTTGATTGTTTAGTGCTGCTATTACACACCTTTTTAACTTTAATGACATATACATACAAAAAGATAACATCTGTTAATAACGAACGCATGTTGTTAATTTCTGTAAATAATTTTAGTTACCTGTTACACAATAATACTACTGAAACTTTTTAGTATTACCTTGAAAAATGCTACTTTGGTTTTCAAAACCCATTGGAAAAATAATGATTATTGTAGTTAATACGAAATCATATGAAGGTAGTGTAATGGTTAGCAGCTAGAATCAAGAAATCAGCTGCTGATAAATTGTATTTTATTTATTTTCTTGTGTGTGACATTGTGTCAAACTAAATTCTGCCTTAATGAATTCTTCATATACAAGACTTAACTCTGAAAAAGAAGAATAGAAATCTTTTCAAGTAGATCTGTAAATTTTTCTTCTTGGTAATGTTTTTTTAACTTCTGGTTGAATTTGTTACATTTATTTTTGCACAAATACCCTTGAGAAAGGTTTGAATCCATCTCTTCTTCACCAGCTATAGGTTAAATATCAGAGGACACTAGGTTCTCTAGCTATGGCTAGCAAACAGTCTAGGAGAGGTTTCTTGCCTGAAACTACTACTGGCTCTAAAGCTCATTCATAAACTCAAATGGAGGGCAACTATTCGTGTTGCTGAAAAAGATACTGGAAGAATGGTTTTTATTGCTCCAGAAAATAGGTAACACCAACTGTTATTTATAATATTTACATTATTCAAACTGTTGTCCTAATCTTTATTGTCCGACCCTTTTTAGGTGAATTTTGAACTAAACCCTTTATTTAGTTCGCAAGGGTAGATTGTTCTAGTCCCAGAAAAGGCATGGCATGTGGAACTAGAACAATCTACCCCCATGAACTAAATAAAGGTTTGGTTTGAAATTCCAACATATATCACCTGAAGAAGGCTGGAGCATACAACAGCCGAAACATCATGAATATGACAATAAAGCTGAGAACAACAGTCTGAATAATGTCAATAGCATAAATAGTTACAATACCTCATCTCAGAAAGATAGACAGACTTCCACCCATGTTCTATCTTTACGATAGTCAAATCAGGCCAAGAAAGAAATATTGCTGCCATATCTATGCTTGTGTTGTTCAGTCCTCACTATCTATCTTTGGTCCTGGGTATGACAATAAACTGCATCCAGCAGCAAGGCCTCTACTTGGGAGGTTGTGAGGAGCATGGAACCACCTCTTAATTGCTGTTGTTCCCAGGTTTGCCCTGACCCAGAGTGGTAGCACCTGTTGGGGTTCCAGTTGTAGGCAAGCGGATAACCCCCAAACTGAGGTCAAAGCCCTATGGATGTATAAAAATGAACTTTTATAGAAAATGTACATTTTTTAATGAAAAATATTACCAACAATACATTTTTAAAGAAAAAAGTTATTACCATAACACATTTTTGAAGGAAAAAAAATGATTGCCAAAATACATTTTTGAGTACAAAACTAGAAGACATTTTCAGTTTTCTAAAATAAAAATAATAAAAAGAACAACAACTTTTTTATCAAAATCTGACTAAATCAACCTTCTCACTATAATCGAACATTAAAAAATATCTTAAAACCCTACCTTTTTGGTATTAAATAATCCACAAAGGTTGATATGCCATTTAACAAAACTTAAACTAAAACTCAAACTATCTATCTTTGACATCTATCTATACTTGTGAGTAATGCATTATTCTCCATCTTGAAAACTTTATTCCACATTGACAGCTTCTCTCTAATCTATGGCAGATGTTCAAACAAGTTACATTACTTGCTTCTCTCAGTTAACAACTTCACAGCTAGAACCCGTGTTCATGGTGAAAAATCATCCCCATTCCCTTTGATAAAGAGTAAGTTTTACACAGACAGCTTCTTTCTCAGAGCTGCTACTTTGTTAAATAAACTCCCTAGATAATGCTTCCTTAACAACTACAATTTTGGTCTCCTAAAGTCCAGGGTCAACCAATATCTGTTCTATATGTTCTCATAATATGCATTTCTTACTTCTTCCTTGCCTCTCTCTTACAACAATCTCTCACAGTAACCCTCTACCTTGAGTGGCCCTTGGATATTATATGAAGTGAATAAACAGTAAAAAAAAAGAACAACTTGAATTCAAAATCATATGCAACCTTGGTGAAATGAATAGTCTCCATGGAAAGGTTTAAGGTGTTCACAACTGTGGTGTGTGACTGTACAATCTAATGATCTTGACTCTGGTCAACAAGGTAGATATGCATATTAACATTTGATGAGGTTGTTTTATATTATATTTTTTTTCTATTTTATTTAGACTATTTTTTTACCCGCTGACAGCTTCATGGATTATTTCATCATAAAGTGTTATCTGGAGAGAACAAAAAATAACAAACATTTAACACATTACCCATGTACATTAAAAAATATCTAATCTTTCTTTAACTCTTTCAATCCTAATGGGATTTATATGCCCCAAGAAAATATCTCAATATTACTATTTTAATAGTTTCTTTTCTCTCACTTCTTGCCTGCAGAACTCTCTTCCATCTTCTTGCTTTCCTGCCATATACAACCTTCTAATATTTAAATGCAAATGTCCATTATCATCTCCTGTTTTCTTGAACCCTGTTATTTTATTGTCATTTTTCTCACTCCTCTTCACTAAAGTCTTCTCATACTCTTTCACTTCCAGTAATCCTCTAAGTCTTCGTGGCTTAATCCCTTTGCTTCAGGCAAAATAATATGTGTGTGTGTGTGTGTGTGTGTGTGTGTGTGTGTGGTTTTGAACTGTGATGGTTTTTGGCACCAAGACTGCTGCCTTTTTAGTAGCTTTACTAATAAAAGGCACTTTGAAATGCATTTATTTATACATATATATATATATATATATATATATATATATATATAAATCTATATAAAATCTATAACATATATATATATATATATATATATATATATATATATATATATATATATAAAAGTCTGCCTTCTTCCACCGAGCGTCCATAGCCCAGAGGTAGAATTGCCGACTGACGCCAATTCGGTTGGGTTTCAATCCTGGGTTAAAAAGTAATCAGAGTCTAACCGTACTGATGAGCTGTGATACAGTGAAACAGATCTGTATGTGGATGACAATATATATATTAATAAACAAAACAAAACTTAATTTAAATACAATTGAGCAGTCATTTATATGTCCTTTCCTCTTGTTCTTCTTCTATGTGACCTGTTCTTTCAGGATGTAGGCGATCATGGCTTTCCACGTCTCCCTATCCCTAGTGGCTCTTAGCATGCTTTCTCCTGTTGGGATGTGGTTTCCGGCTTTCTCTTTTCCAATCTTCTCACTTTGTTTTTTTTTTTCAGTTGGAGTAGATAGATCTATCTATCGCCCGGTTCACACTCCACCCACGTCTGTTGAACAGGTTAAGAGGCTCATCCCTTGTTCCCTGTTTAGGATGTGGTTTCCGGCTTTCTCTTTTCCAATCTTTTCACTATTACGTAGCCCCCTGCACATCAGTGGCGTTACCACCTTGCTCAGGGTGATACGATTAAAAAAAAAAAAAAAAAAAAAAAAACTCCATGCAACCCTCTTTCCACCATCCACCTGATCAGGTTCTTCAAATATGTTATCTGCTGCTTTCCTCTGTCTCTTTTTTCCTCTCTCTCGCCTGCTAGTATCAGGTTATCCAAGCCATCCTTCCTCATTGCATGTCCCAGGAACTTCATTTGTCTCTTCCTGATGCTCAATATTAATTTCCTTTTCATTTCTATCCTTTACAAAACCTCATCATTGCCCACATCCATTATGTAGAACCATATTTCAATCGCTTCAAGTTTTTCCTTCATCTTCAATGATATTGTCCAGCATTCACTGCCATATTGAAGAACTGACATCACATAACAATCCAGTACTCTCTTCTTTGTTTCTAGCAAAATTGTCCTGTTTCTTAATACTTTACACAATTTCTGGAATGCTTCCTTCACCATGCCAATTTGCCTTTGGATCTCTCTGTCACACTTTCCATCTTCTGTTAGAACACTTCCCAGATATTTGAATTTTTGTACCTGATTGATTTTAGTATCCCCAACCTGTATTTGGCATATTGGACTGCCCTTTTTACTGATGACCATGCATTCAGTTTTCTTGCAGTTTATTTGTAGTCCTTTCTTGTCATTCTCTTCAGTTACCTTCTGTAGGAGGTCTTGTAGTTTCCTTTCTGTGTCTGTTATCAGCACTGTATCATCTGCATACCTTATGTTGTTTAAATTGTGGCCTCCAATGATGAATCCAGGCATAACTTCTAGGGTCCTCAGAATAGTCTCACTGTACAATCCCTTTAAAACAGAACAAAAATCTCTGTTACCTGTACAGACTGCTATGTTTGAATTTATGTGATGGTCATTGGGGTTGTGTCTTCTTCAGGTTCCTGAATTAACTACTTTAAAATAAACTAAGAAACCATATCTAACCAAAAATATCTGTATTGATTGATTATTATTTATTTACTTATTTTTTGCAGGTTATCAACCTTTTAAAGGTTATTTAAAGCCAAAAACATTTTTAGATTGTAACATCTTTTTAGAGCTAATGATTTACTGATACAAGTTCTACTAATTAGCCTATAGGGTGGGGGAGTAAATTCATACATTTCTCTCAAGGTATTTGCATATAAGTAAATATTATGAATTCTGACTGGAATTGAAACCTAGCTCTCTGATTTCCAAATCCAAGACAATTTCCATTACACTACCACACACCAAACTCATCTTTCCCATTCAAAAATAATTCCAGTATAAAAAGATTGTTTGAATTTATAGTTTAATGTTTCTTTCTTGCATAAATTGTATTAAACTTTTATAAATTAGTTATGTTTTTCAAAGTTATATTTGATTAATTTGTTTATGGAAATTTAATGGGAATTAAATTGTGTTATAATGAGATTATCAACTAAAAAGTATAAGAAACCTTTATAGAGTAGTGCTTTGTAGTGATATATGATGATGCTTATTTAATGAGCTAGTAGTGGAAGAAAGATTTATTATTGCTATGGTAGCTCAAAGCCCTTGTGGGTGACACTCTTCTATACCTCTGATCAGTCTCAACCAAAATAATTTGGTATAGAATAATTGTGGGCTGGGAGACATTTCCTAATGAAGCTGGCAGGTATTCAAACCCCACTGTGGATGTTAACAAGAGTGTTGGTTTTGTGTGTATATTTTAGGTGATGGTGCGTATGTCTGCAGTGTAGAATCTTTCAGTTTTGAACAGTCACCAGATATCTTTACCTTCTGTGAAACTAATTTAAATTCTTCCAATGTTACCAGTGTAATTCTTGGTCCCAGTGTCTTTTTTCCTTTCCTGAAAAGATTCCAGCATTCACATGGATGGCCTTAGTGTTTATATCTGGGATAATCTTCTGATGATCAGGGAATTGTCTCTTGAAGCCCTTCACTACTCCTTTATGTGCTTTCATCTTTTGTTACTAAACTGTTGACTATCTTTTTTTCTTTAATTGCTCCTCCTCTTCCAAGGACTGCAATATATTTAATATAGAAACTGACAGTATAAAACAAGAACTTTCTCTCCATCCATTTGCGAACATCTTTGTCTTTGATGACTTTAATGCTCAATATAACACGTGGCTGAAACATTCTAAAGCTATTTATGTTGCTGGTATTCAGTAATATAATTTTTTTTTCATTGCCCAATCTCTTATACATATCATGGATTTCTCTACACATTTTGTTAACAAAACCGAACAACAGGCCTATCTACTTGGTTTATTTCTTACCTGCTTTCTTGATAACTGACCTCTCTGTAGTAGCTATTGATATTTCATTCCAATCATCAATTAAGCAGGAACCCACTATCTATAAGATTTCTTTCCATTACCAGCATGCTTCTCAGAGACTGCAGTATATTAGACATGATAGCTGACAGTATAGAACAAGAACTTTCTCTCCATCCATTTGCGAACATCTTTGTCTTTGATGACTTTAATGCTCACTATAACATGTGGCTGAAACATTCTAAAGCTATTTATGTTGCTGGTATTCAGTAATATAATTTTTTTTTCATTGCCCAATCTCTTATACATATCTTCTCTACACATTTCGTTAACAAAACCGAGCAACAGGCCTATCTACTTGGTTTATTTCTTACCTACTCTCTTGGTAACTGACCACTCTGTAGTAGCTATTGATATTTCATTACAATCATCAATTAAACAGGAACCCACTATCTATAAGATTTCTTTCCATTACCAGCATGTTGATTGGGACTGACTTCATGATTTTCTTCATAACATCCCATGGACTGATCTTCAACTTCCCAATCAAAAATTGTACCTCAGGTTTTTCTTGGTTCAAAGCCAGCTTGGGTACTTTCATCCCTTCTTGGAAATTCTTAGTTCCAGGTTATCTTTCCCTTTGCTAAAATGATTCCAGTATTCACATGCATGGTTTTGATGTATATATCTGGGATAATCTTCCAATGACCGGGAAATTGTCTTTTGAGGCCCCTGACTAATCCTTCATGCGCTTCAGTCTTTCATTACTAAACTCTGTTAGCTATCTTTTTTTTTTCTTTTATGGCCCCCCCCTTCTCAGAGACTGCAGTATATTAGACATGATAGCTGACAGTATAAAATAAGAACTTTCTCTCCATCCATCTGCGAACATCTTTGTCTTTGATGACTTTAATGCTCACTATGACGCATGGCTGAAACATTCTAAAGGTACTGATGTAGCCAGTATTTAGGCATTAAATTTTTCCATTTCCCAAAACCTTACTCAAATCATGGACTTCCCTACTTATTTCATTAGCAAAACCAATCAACAGGCTTCTCTTCTTCATCTATCTCTTACCTTCTCTCCTCACTCTTGCTTCCCAATACTGCCCTCTTGGTAAATTTGACCACTCTGTGGTAGCTATTGATATTTCAATCCAATCATCTATTAAACAGGAACCTGGTATTCATAATACTTATTTCTGTTACCAGCATTTTCTTTATGATGCCCCATGAACTGTTATCTTCAACCACCCAACTGAAAATTGTGGCACTGAGTTTCCTTCTTGGATTAAAGCCCACATGGACACAGTCATCTCTTCTCAAAAATACCAAGTGAAACCTCAATCCTCTCCATGGTTCACATCAGCATGCTTGATTGATATAGCATAGAGGAACCATTATTTTTGGCTATATCAGCATAACCGTCCTGCGGCCTTGGCCGAGATAGAACCCACAACACCCCTCCAGTATTCCCTGTGCATTTGGAACCCTGGCACAGTTTATAGTGAAATTGATAATCTTGTCAAATAGCTGAATACTTGATGCTTCGCCAGGGCTACCAAGGGTGTTTTTATTGTGACACCAACACTAGATGGGTTGCCTCCAGGCCCCATCCCATTATTTAGCCCATAACTGGAGGGAAGTGCTTAAGTGAATGCAGGGTACTCAACTGGAATTCGAACTTGGCTCACCGATTTCTCCTTCAAAGCTGACATCCACTGTACCACAACGCACCACAATGCACATCCATCAGGTATCTATAAATATAAGCAAGTTCTCAAAGAAGCAAAGTCCCAGTTTGCTGAGAAAATGAGGCATGTCATATCCTCTAACATCTTTGGCTTCCGTGATTACTGGCAACTCTGTAATAGGGCATTAAGTAAATGCAAAGTCTCTATTCGTCACCTCTTCAATCAATTTGAGGCGTCATCATCCTCTGCTGATAAAGCTGAATGCTTTACCCATAAATTCTCCTCATAGTCTATTTTTGACTCATCTAGAGTATTCCTACCAAACATCCCACTTAGACCTGAGTCTTTGTTGGGTGATATGATATACATATAATCTCTTCCATTGTTTCTGCTATCATCTCTAACCTAGATCCCTACAAAGCATGTGGACCCAATGGCATCCCTGTAATTGTCATTAAGAAGTGTGCCCATAAATTGACTTCTGTTTTCTTTAAACTGTATAATAAATGCCTTGCTGCCTCCTGCTTTCCTGGAAATCATAATCTGTTGTTCCAGTTTTTAAGAACTTTGGTGAACTGTCCGAACCTTCTAACTACCAGTCTGTTATCTTTCTACCTACTTTTAGCAAACTCATAGAGTCCTTAATCAATACTGAACCATCATCTCTCATTGCAGAGCCTTTTATAAGACAAGCAATATGACTTTTGTTTCTCGATGTCAACTGCTGATGTACTGGCAGTAATTGAAGAAAGGGTCTATCCTGCTTTAGGTATGGCACTGAGGATTGCTGTTGTTCTAGTTTTTAAGAACTTCTTTGGTGAACTGTCCAAATGGCACTGAGGATTGCTGGAGAGTGATCTAACTAAAAAGAAAAGAAAAAAAAAAGAAGAAAGAAAGAAGGAAGAGGAAAACATTTACTGACTGAATAATAATTGTTGAAATTGCA
Source organism: Ascarosepion bandense (assembly GCA_037127315.1). Lineage (NCBI taxonomy): Eukaryota > Metazoa > Mollusca > Cephalopoda > Sepiida > Sepiidae > Ascarosepion > Ascarosepion bandense. The sequence goes on from JBBBDQ010029012.1 coordinate 451,258, forward strand.
GGAAGATGGATTGAAAAGTTGAAAAGAAAATTAAGAAATGAAATGCATTGAAAAATCATGTTATAAAATAATTTCAAGGAGAATTAACTAGAAAAATTCAGTAAGATCAAGCAAAACAGAGACCATCACTCCTTTCCACTCCCCACCAATAAGAAAAAGAACCATTAAATGTATACTAGAAGATGTCAAGTAGAAGGAAGTGTATGTTGTTGATGAAAAAAAACAAAAAAAAGTGATTTCAGGAATAACATTTATGATTTCTCTGGACAAAAGAGACCAGGGAAAAGATGTCTATTTTGAATCAGCCATCCACCTCCTATGAAGAGAGAAACCAGTTTGAAGCATTTGTTCCTTATAATTCATAGTGATAAAAATTTTCATGTCCCATCATTAATTCAGATTTTCTTGATTGCAAGTAATAAGGAAAATTTAATTACTATTTTGAAGTGTCCATGGACAAACAAGCTGTGTGGTTATTGATGGTAAAAATACATAGGTAAAAAAAAGTTTTTTTTAAGGGGAAATGGAAATAATTTTCTTTCTTTTTCTTTTGAGTTGTCTGGTCAAGAGAGATCACAGCATGATGACTAAAAATCACTTTACTCAATGCCATTTCGAAAGTTTGAATAATCACAGGAAGCAGGTTATGGTTAGCTGCTAAGAAAGAAAAAAGCAATTAGGCCTGCCCATATGGAATGGTAATATGAGATGAGATGTGAAGGATTTAGAATAAAAATGGTAGCTTGGTTCCTCTGACCACCTACAGAAATGGCAAGACAACCCCAAATTTGGAAAACCACTTGAGTAAAGATACTTTGAGAATACAGAAATTTAGAAAGTGGGTGTTGCAAGGGTAGAATATATCCAAACCCTATCCCTGGTGAATCTACATCCATGCCAGACACAGGAATTTATATCAGCTGGAGATTTTGAAAAACTGACAGATTACATCAGAGATGGAAGATTGAGAGAAGGAAGAAGACAAGAGGTAAAGAGACCAAGACCTTGTGCTCGCCCAGAAGATAGAAAAACTTAAGAGAGATTGAAAGGGAAGATTTACAGAACTTAAATTTGTTCAGACAAGAAGAAGGTTGAAAGAAGACCAGATCAAGAAGCAGAGAGACCTCCTGAACAAGACGTTGTCTTGGCAAAGAAGATCAGAACATAGAAATTTAAGTTACTACCAACACAAGCTTCAGAATCCAGATGCAATCCCAGTATCATTTGAATTTAAGTGGGAAAGTTTAAAATACTGTAAACAACAAAGCATATATAAGCCAAACTGTTGTTACATTTTTAACTGATTTAATTCTTTATTCCAAAGAATTCTTTTTATTTTGTGTGTAACTCCCAGCTGTTGGACTAGCCATCCCTTCAAATTTGTTTCATTGGCAATCTTCTGACCCTCTGAGATCAAAAACACAATATGGCAGAGGTGCGGATGGTTGGGAACAGAAAAACCCTAGTTGAGTGAAACCATGCCACTAACATGATACCAGCAGCAAAACGAGCAACATGTTAACAAGTAAGGAGTCAGTTAGATGGTTGAAATGGTGGCCTTAAGAAACTTAAGTGGCCTATAGGGCTACATTATTCCTTACTGTTGACTAGGACCAATATAGGGATAATATATATTTGGTTGCCATTGACCAGGATCAACATAGGGTGTTATATAGATAAAAATGGTTAAACATGGGCCATAGCTGTAGCCAGCTTTAATCTGAAGACACTTAAATGCAATGTTAATCATTATCTACTGTCCTCCCAATGACTCATTCCTCTTTCTGCTTTTAAATCTTCTACACCCTGTGAACCCTTGCATTTTAGTGGGTTTACTGCTTTGCTTGGGGTGATACTGATTTTAAAAAAATAAAAAAGATAGTTTGAGTTTTGAATTTGAGTTTTTTTAACGGCATATCAACCTCTGTGGGTTATTTAATGCCAAAAAGGTGGAGTTCTAAGGTATTTTTATTTTATAATGTTCGATTATGGGGGAAAGGTTGATTTAGTCAGATTTTAATGAAAATTTTGTTTTTATTCTTTTTTTAGAAAATTGAAAATGTCTTCTAGTTTTGTATTCAAAAATGTTTTGTTAAGAATAATATTTTTTTCCTTCAAAAATCTGTTATGGTAATAATTTTTTTTTCTTCAAAAATATATTATTGGTAATATTTTTCTTTCAAAAATGTATATATTTCTATAAAAGTTTATTTTTATACTTTCATAGTGTTTTGACCCCACATTGAGGGTTAACTATTTACCCATAGCTGGGACCCTAACAGGTGCTACCACTCCGGGTCAGAGTGGACCTGGGAACAACAGGAATTAAGAGGTGGTTCCATGCTTCTCATAATGTCCCAATCAGAGGCCTTGCTGCCGGTTGCAGTTTACCGTCATACCCAGGACCTAAAAAAGATAAAAGAAGCATACAAAAATGTGAGTTTTTGTTATGGACAATTATTTCTTTTATGTTGACCATATTGAAACAAAGTTGAATGTCTGTTGAGTATGGTTCAGAAATAATTTATTGGAAGTAAAGATAGGATGTACATTGTGGTGCAGTGGATATCAGCTCGGAACGAGAAATCGGGAAGCCGTGTTCAAATTCCAGTGGAATTTTTTGCATTCATTTACATGCAAATACCCTTAGGGAAACATATTAATCTGTCTCTTCCCTTCAGTTATGGGTTAAATAACAGGACAGATTGGGTTCTTTAGCCTTGGCTGGCAACCAATCTACCACAGAAAGTAATGGCAACCTACTGAGGGATAATCTTCTGCCCAGTCAGTCATGACTCTCTTGAGACATGATTGCCCAAGCATGTATCACATATGGCACTTAACTGACTGACTGAAAGATAATAATGAGTAAAGATGTTTGAGCTTAAGTCAGCCTCACACTGCAAATGATCTCGATGGAAAGTGAAATGAATTTAGTCGTCAGTGGACAGGGACAACTAACATTCTACATTGGAAATGCTTTTACCACATGGTCCACATCTTTAAGCTAAGAGAAGAAAGAGGAAGATTCTGTTATAAAATTGCACATGTGATCAAAAACCTTTTCCAGCTTCTTTGCATGATGAGAAAATGAATTTATTTAGTTTTTTTATTCATTAATAATTTTTATTTATTGGTTTTATTTTATTTTCTCTACATCACAAAGGAAAACTGTTTTGCCAGCTAGCCAGTCCATCCTGGTGTGCACCACAAGAAGGTGACATATTTGACACTGTTCACTTTCTCTTTTTCCAATATTTAGTAACAATCTTTACATCTTACTGTTGAAGTATTGTTGCAGGAATCACCACTTTTGTTGCAAGGTGTGGACATTTTTTAGTAAAGGTTTTATCTTGTATGAAAAAGTGTTGCTTTCATATAAAAAAAATCCTTTTATGTAAAATTGTTGTTTTTACATAAAAAAAAATTTAATAAAAATGTTTATAACCATCATTGTTAAGTACATGATGAGATATTGTTATTTCAATGTCAAAACAAGTTGTACAATTTTGTAGCAATTTTTCACATGATCTCACGTAATAATTAATAATGAATATATATATATAAACAGACTACCATTCCTATATATACATACGTACACTTACAAAAATATTTAATAAGAAGTAACCCAAAATAACATTCCAGTATACTGTCTCTTTGTAAAAATTGAAAATTTTTCATTTCTCATCTTTAAGCTGATCTTTGGAAAAGCTTTAATAAAAGTGAAACATGTTACATTGAGACATGTTTCTTACCTTATTCGTTATTTCTTTTAACACACACACACACACACACACACACACATATATAATATATATATTTAAAAATAAAAGTAAACATTGAAGTCAACACTTAGAGGCTACAAGTTGTTTCATGCTAGGCACAAGCATCAGGTCACCTGATGATTACACCTAACATCAGTCTGTCGCCTCTGAGTGTTGACATCAATATTCACTTTTATATTTACATATGCACTATCACTAATATTGAGCACTTTATTTTATAAATATACCACATCTTAAAACTATATATATATATATATATATATATATATATATAAAGATGGATTTTTATTTTTACTTTATTTGAGTTGATGCTCCATTTATTTATTAAACAGTGTATTTTCTGCCTGAATATTCCAGAAATGTTATTTAAGAAAAATATGTGTCCATTGGCAGGAATTGAATTCCCTTAAGGGAATCCATCATTAGATATGACAGGCTTTCGACCTCTTGGTCACAAAATGCTTTGATGATCAAGCAAAGTTGAACAGTACCTTTAAACACAAATTTTTCCCAGATTCTTGAAGGCAGATATGTCAATTATGAGAGTATAGGAAAAATATATTTAAAAGCATCTACTTAAAGTACAGGTATCCACTAAAAATAGCGTTTAAGAAATGTATAAATATATATTTTGTTTATTTCTTAATATATGTATCTAAACTTATTTATAAATGGAAATTTGTCTGTATGTGTGCCTGTATGTGTGTGTATCCATTACCTATAGACTCTGAAACAGCTGAACCGATTTTCTTGAAAATTTACACAGTTGTACTATAAGCGTCTGCGAGTGTTCTTAGCTAGATTTTGTGTCGAGGTACCCCCGATAAATATTGAGAATTGATAATCGAAAAAATCAGGTTATAGAAGGAGTGGTCCGATTTTAATCAAATTTGATACACTCATAGACAGACATAAGAAACGATATTCAGAAGTTTCAAGGTTGCAGTTCTTACAATAGTGCAGAAAATTGATTATATATATATATATAAACAGACACACACAAATATCTTGCCTTCTATATATATATATATATATATATATAGAAGGCAAGATATTTGTGTGTGTGTCTGTTTATCTGCCTGTATGTCTGTAGTTTTTTCAGCTTTTTTATTTTAGTTTTTGCTTCGGCTTTTGCTGTAAGTATAATTGTAGTTTTTAGTTTCAGCTATGATACCATTTAATCAGAGGACTTATTTAGCCTTCAAAGTTTAGTTTATGATGAAAAAAACTTATTTGATATCGATACCAGAAAATCAAAATTTTACTTACATCCATTCATTTTTCTTTCAGTCTACGGTTTTGCTCTAACTGGAAACAACTATTGCTTTTTAGTCTTTCATACCAACATCCAAAGAGTCTGAGCTCCAGGACCATGGATTAGTTTTAAAGCTTTCATTACACTCGAGCAATGCCAGGCTATACTGCTAGTATTATATCTACTTTTCTTTATTATCTGTTATGACTGAAAGATAATAGAGAGGTTTTCTGTTGCTTTCTCTATGGTTTTAAATTCAGAGTTTTCCTTCTCTTAGACTGGCTGCCATCCAAGTTTAGAGGCTACTCTGCTATCTAACACATTGGTGGAAAAAGAAGAAATAGATTCATGCCTTTCTAAAGAATATTAATATGAAAGTGGACGTAATGAACTAGGCCGGAATTTTGATTTGGCTCAATAGTTCCACAGATAGCAGTTAAAACTACCTACACCCGTTAAGTAATTCTTGTTTTATATGTCATGTCCTTTCATAATATGAGTGTTCATAGCTCTCCAATACCTGTTCTTCGTAGTTCTTAGTAAGGTTTGTTTTTTTTTCTATCCCAACAAACCCCTCTCTGCTAACTAATTAGACATGTTAAGTTATCCACGGCTTTCCTCTGTTGCTCTTGCCTTCAACAGTCATGTGAATATCAAATTCTCCATACCCTCTTTCCTAATTATGTGTCCTAGAAATTTCAACTCTCTCTTTCTGATTCTTAGTATATAAGGGTATTTTTATTTTCATTTTTATTTAAAAAATCTTCATTATCAAATGTTCAGTTCATAATGCTCTCAGTATTAGTGGCTGGATGGGTCAAAAATTTCTACTAGGAAAACTTGTAAAAGGGTTCAGTCAGAAGGACCCAAAATTAAAAAATATCCCTAAAAAAAAGAAAACTTATCAAACAAGAAACTGAAAATATCTATTATATACTAAAAGAAAATATAACATCAAAGAAGCCTTTTTTAAATCTTCCCAGCATCTAAGCAATATTTTTCTTTTTTTTTAGTTTTTACTTTATTCGGTTATTTCTAAAATGATCAATTATCAATTTGGGGCCCACTGGAAAATTTACAGTTTGCCATTGCTCAGTATCCTTCTGTGGAACTATATTTCTGCCACTTCAAGTCTTTCCTTGATCTGTGAGAAGGCTGTATAGCATCCACTGCTATATAGAAAGACTGATATTACATAATAGTTCAGCACTCTTTTCTTTGTTACTCATAAAATTTTTGTGTTTCTTAATATTTTGCTTAGCTTTTAGAAGACAATTTTTGCTATTCCAATGCACCTTTGGGTTTTGGTGTCATATTTTCCATCTTCTTATCAAAAACATATTTTGATTATTACTGATTTCCTTAGAGAGAGAAACTTACCACTAACCATGGGATCCAAGTTGAATTTGTTTATTATTATTATTAAAGAACAAGTCCATTCATTGTCTTATTTAAATTAGGATATAAAATTTCCATCTTGTTAATAAAATAGTTTCCAATTAGGATCAAAACTAACATAAATTATTATCAAGTTTGGTCATACACATTTTATATGGAGTGGTCAGGAATATATTCTGTATGGTATCGATTCATACAAAGTTTAAATTGTTTCCAAAGGAATTTTTATCCATTCTTCAGCTAAAACAGTCTCCAATTCTTTCTATGATGATGATGGTTGATATTAGCTCCTCACTTAGTTTTCGAAAAATGATCTATGTTTGATGATCTTGAGATCTGGTGACAGTGGTGGCCAAATAAGATGTTCTACTTCACTAGAATGTTCCTTGTACCATTCAGCTATAATTTTAGCAGTATGAATGGGTACATTATCATGCTGAAAGACAGTCAGTTAAGTGCCATACGTGACACACACTTTGGACGATCATATCCTGAAAGAGACATGACTGACTGGGCAGAAGATTATCCTGCAGTAGGTTGCCATTACTTTCTGTGGTAGAATGGTTGCCAGCCAAAGCTATAGAACCTAATCTGCCCTGATATTTAACCCATAACTGGAGGGAAGAGATGGATTAATACCCTTCCCAAGAATATTTGTGCGTATGTGAATGCAAAGAATTGAACTGAAATTCAAACTTGGCACCCCGATTTCTCGTTCCGAGTCGTTATTCACTGCTCCACAAAGACGCAGTTCCTTAAGCATAGGATGAAGTTGATCACTTAAAATTCTTCAATGGCCCTGACGGTTGACTTAAATAAACTTATTTAAATAATATCTGTAAAAGACAACAATTTCAGCAGGAAAATGAAGCACTACTAATATTAAATGAACAGACATAAAAATAGACAAGCTTTCGATAGTTTAATCAAATTTTCCAAATTATGTTATTATGATACTAGGTGTTTCAATTATTTAGCCTGCACCCCCCTGTATATGTATCTTTACCCAATCGCTTCATCATTATTATGATATATAATTCCCCTGCACCTCACCAAGATAAATCAATTTAAATCTACACTAATTTAAGCTTAATATACCTGTCTTCTTGGGTTGAATAATTAGTCCCATCCTGGCTTGAAATTATTCGGAATATTAAAAAAAGGCTTCGTTCAGTGGTATTCAAATCAATCAAATAATCAATATAATAAGCAGATGAATTTTCAGGTGACAACAGGCATTTGCTTAGAATTGTTTCAAAAGACACATACACACACACACACACACACACAGAGTAAATATGTTTTTTTTTTTTAATCATATCACCCCAAACAAGGTGGTAATGCCACTGATATGCAGGGGGCTACGTAAGATTGAAGAGATTGGAAAAGAGAAAACCGGAAACCACATCCTAAGCATGGAACAAGGGATGAACCTCTTCACCTGTTCAATAGACGTGGGTGGATAGTGAACCGGGTGCCCTCTCTGCTATATTCTATCTTTACAAGAGCCATATCAGACTGAAAATTAAGTGTTGTTGATATATCTGGGCTGAAGCTACTCAGTTCTCACTTGCCTGTCTTGATAGAATTAAAAGTATCTACACAGCCTTATGGGTGATGAATTATTTTTCATTTTACAATCTCTTTTCTCCATTGCAAGCTTCTCACTGTTGTTATTTCCATGGTGAGTGTTTTGATAGGCTACATTTTTCTGCTCCACTAGTCCTGACATTTGCAGCTGAGGCATGCCATGCCATGTACCTGGTATCAAATCATCCTCATTCCCTTCATATTTCATTAGTAAGAAGGAAGTTCCATTTGGACAGCTTCTTCCAAAGAATTGCTGTTTTGTGGTACAGACCCTTCAGAGAATGTTTATTTGATTACTACATTCTTAACTTCTTCAGGTCTAAAGTCAGTCAGTTAAGTGCTATATGTGATACACGCTTGGGCAATCATGTCTCTTTAGAGACATGACTGACTGGGCAGAAGATTATCTCACAGTAGGTTGCAGTAGACTGGTTGCCAGCCAAGGCTATAGAACCTGATTTGTTCTTTTATTTAACTTATAACTGGAGGCAAGAGATGGATTAATACCTTTTCCAAGGGTATTTGCATGTAATTGAATGCAAGGAATTCAACTTGAATTCGAACTCGGCTCCCTAATTACTTGTTCTAAGGTAATATCCACTGTACCACAATGCACATCCAAAGTTAGCCATTATCTTTTCTATATAACTTCATAGACTGTACTTCTTGTTTTTTTTAAACCCATATACCATCATACTGTAACCCTCTTGAGTGGCTCTTGGGTTTTGTATTAGGTGAACATTTGTAAAACCAAACCCAAAATAAAAACTTGCACAAACATTTAGCAGGCTCCTTGAATAGAAAACTACCAGTAAAGGCATTCTAGTTCAATTGTTTTTATAACTGCTACTTCTTAATTTACAGTGATTGAAAAACAGGTGGAGTTTATCCATCTGTTAAAGAGATTTGAAATTCTTTTCTATAAATCTTCTCATTTCCCTCTCCTTTCTTCTTCTTCTTCTTCTTCTTCTTCTTGTCTCCCATCTTCTCTCTATCTCTCCCTTCTTATCTGTCTCTTCTTCTTCTCACTCTATTCTTCTTCTTCTTCTCTCCTTCTTCTTCTTCTTCTTCTTCTTTTTCTTTTCTCCCTCACCCTTCTTCTCTCTCTGTTCTTCTCTCTATGTTTATTTTATTGTTTGTTTCAATAATAATCTTATATTCCGTTTAATGCTTTAGTTTTGTCCCTTACTTATCTACTTTGCTTTCTTTTTCTCAGTAACTTGGGTTCTCTTTCTCTTTCTTTCTTTCTTTCTTTCTTTCTTTCTTTCTTTTAGTTTCTTTCTTTCTATTTCTTCCTTACATTGTCTTTCTGTCTTTAAAAAAATTGTTCTCAATATGCATTTTTCTCTCTATAGATTATTCCAACTTTTCTCCATCTCTTTTTAGATCTTATTTTTCTACCTAATTCTTTCTGTTTCCAACACACACATGCACACATGCACACACACACATGCACATATGCACACATGCACACACACACACACACACACACACGCACACACACACACACACACACACACACACACACACCTTTTATAACTACCGTCTTTGTCCATGTGTCACTTAGAACAACTTCAACTTGACTATTTCAAAGTAAGCTCTATGAAATAAAAATTAATTTACTCTCCAAATTAAACTCTACAAAGTAAGCAAATTATTCTCTGTTAAATAGAATCTGGTGGTATTCAAAATAAAGTACTGTTTCACTGATGAACTCTAGAAAGTCCACTAACATCACTTAACTGTCAAACCTTAGCACTGAGTGGAAAAAAAGTGGTAAGAATCTTATCCTTCTTTTCATGTTAAAAAAAAGGTATTATTCTTCTTCTATATGCTGTGTCTCCTCAAGATGTTGGCAAATATGGCTGTCCACTATTTCCTTTCTTTGTAGCTCTTGATAAAATTTGTCTTTTTGTTATCTTTCTTAAAACCTATCTTGCTATCTATTTACTCAAGCTTGCTTCTTCTTCTTCTCCTTCTTCTTCTTTTATGTGCCATGTCTTTCCAGGATGTAGGCGATCATGGCCTTCCACATCTCCCTATCCCTTGTAGCCCTTCTCCTGTTATACCGCTCAACTTCTGCTCCACATTCTATCTGCTCAAGTGTATCAAGTATGTCACATACTTGCTTTTTTTTGTCTTTCCTTCTCTCTATTCATCCTGTGAGCAACAGATTCTCCAAGCCCTCCTTCCTCACTACATACTCCAGAAACCTCAACAGTCTTTTTCTGATAAGTATCTGTTTCCTTTTTGTATCCATCCTTTTCAGAACCTCATTGTTCCTCACAGGGTACACTCAGCTTCCTTCTGTAGAACCATATTTTGGTTGCTTCAAGTCTTTCCTTCATCTTTGATGAGATTGTTCAGTATTTGCTGCAATATTGAAGTATTGTCTTTGTTTCTAGCTAAATCTTTCTGTCTCTCAATACTCTATTCAGTTTCTGGAATGCATCCTTGGCCATGCCAATACACCCCCAAATCTCAGTTTTACACTTTCTCTCCTCTGTTAGGACACTTCCCAGATATTTAAATTTCTGTACCTGCTTGATTTTCATATCTGCAACTTGTAGTTAACTCATCACTCATTAAGTCATGGGCCTAACTAATAAGACAACAACTTTTAGGCAAAATTCGACTTTATTCATCAACATAGTCTCCTTTTATGGTGATACACTGATTCCAATGCTTCTCTAACAATTTGATGCCTTTTTTATAGAATGATTTGTTTTTGGCTTCAAAATACACCTCAGTTTCTGATACCACTTCTTTATTGGAGCCAAATCTCTTTTTCTGGAGCATTAATTTAAGGTCTGTAAACAACCAGTAGTCACTGGGGGCCAGATCTGGAGAATAGGATGGGCGCAGAAGTACAATTCATGTAGCTTTGCCATCATTGCAATCGACTTGTAACATGGTATGTTGTCTTGGTGAAAGATTACTTTTTCTTCTTCATTTGTGACCATTTTTTGGTGATTTCTTCCTTCAAATGCACCAGTAATGCTATATAATATTTGCTATTGATGGTTCTTTCTTTCTCAAGGTAATTGATGAAAAAATACCTTGTGGATCTCAAAATATGGAGGCTAAAACCTTGCCAGCTGATGTTTGTGTCTTTGGTCACTTTGGACAATTTTTAGCTGCTGCTGATCACTCAATTGACTGCCAATTTGACTCCGAAGTGAAGTGGTAGATCTATGTTTCATCCATTGTCACATATTTACAAAAAAACTTCTTTTTGTTGTGTTGAAACAGTTGCAAACAACACTCTGAATTATCAACACATTGTTGTATTTGATTAAACATGAGCAAATATAGCACCCACTTTTTCATTGACAAATGTTCATGCAAAATAGTGAATACACTGCTTTCTGATATGTTTAACCCCTCTGCTATCTCACACAAACTTACAATTGGCCAAAACGAGTTTGTGGGGTTTTTTTTATGTTTTCCAGAACAACTATTGATTTTGGGTGACTTGAGTTTTCAGCAACACTTGTGTCTGTATGACTGCGTTTAAAGTCAGTATACCACCTCTTAACTATTGTTTCTGATGGAACAAAGTCCAAATAACACTTATCAAGTCATTGCTTTGCTTGAACAATATTTTTCCCAGTCAGAAAGCAATGCTTTATCGATACACAAAATTCGGATTGTTCCATTTCTTTGAAAATTTTGCAACAGTAGCTTCATTTAAATAACTGTACTTTGTAAACTAATAATCTGATTGGGACCAAATTTTGTCATGTGCCATATGAAGGTTTGTATTTCTTAAAAATTATATGAATTTTTATTATTAGTGGTATCTATATGTCAGACCTGGGACTTATTGAGTGATGTGTTAGCATTTTGGGCTCCTCTTTTTACTGATTACCATGCATTCAGTTTTCTTATAGTTTCTATGTAGTCCTTTCTTTCCACTTTCTGTAACTACTTCCTGTAGGAGGTCTTGTAGTTTACTTTCTGTGTCTTCTATCAGCACTGTATCAACCACGTATCTTATATATCGTTTCCTTATAGTTTCTATGTAGTCCTTTCTTTCCACTTTCTGTAACTACTTCCTGTAGGAGGTCTTGTAGTTTACTTTCTGTGTCTTCTATCAGCACTGTATCAACCACGTATCTTATATATCGTTTCCTTATAGTTTCTATGTAGTCCTTTCTTTCCACTTTCTGTAACTACTTCCTGTAGGAGGTCTTGTAGTTTACTTTCTGTGTCTTCTATCAGCACTGTATCAACCACGTATCTTATATATCGTTTCCTTATAGTTTCTATGTAGTCCTTTCTTTCCACTTTCTGTAACTACTTCCTGTAGGAGGTCTTGTAGTTTACTTTCTGTGTCTTCTATCAGCACTGTATCAACTACGTATCTTATATTTCAACTGTCAATGACAAATCCTGTCAGGACTTTTAGCACCCTTAGAATTATCTTGCTGTATAGGTTAAATACATCTAGTGAGAAGACACATCCTTGTCTTACACCCCTTTCTATCTGTATATCTGCAGAACTGATTTCCTGTCTGTATGCAGGCAGTTTGTTGCCAATACAGGTTCTTGATTATACTAATATTTTTCTTGAATATGTCAAGGTTGCTGAGCATCTCTATCAGGTCTTTGTGGTATACGCTGTTGAATACTGTTTACAACTGGTTTCTTAGGCAGTGCTATGAAAATATGAAAATCCATTTGCTTAGGTCTTTTGACATATCACTGCTGTTGTAGATTTCATTTGATTATGTTTATGCCGAATTGTTTAAGGCTGCCAGCACCTTTATTACAATGCTGTCTGTTCCTGCTGCTTTGTTTCTGTTCAATTTGGCCAGTGCAGCTTCCACTTTGGATTTTAATATTACTGGCCTATCAGTGTTTCTGTGTATAGTTAGTTGCTCTCATTTGTCATGGAAGAGATCTCCTATATATTCTTCCCACTGCTGAAGTATTTTCTCTTTCTCTAATATGAACCTTCCATCCTTGGATTTTATACATCCTGTTGATGAGCATGTCTTTTGTCTTGTTAGTTCTCTTATTTTTTTTATGCATGTCTCCTTTATTGGTTGTCCTTGATCTCTATTTTTATACATTGAGCCATTACTCTATAGCCTGTTTGCATTTGTTCCTTATTTTATTGTGTGGTTTTCTGCATTCTGTTCCATGACTTGGCATTGATTTCTGTCTCTTTTGAATTATGTTGAGAATCTTATCCGTGATCCATTCATGTTTCCTTCTATGTCTGCTTTCATTTGGGATGAGGCTGTTGGCCAATGTTACTAACACTTCCTTTATATGTGTTCCATTTCAAGTTTCCATTTCCAATTTATCTCTCATATATTTTTTTCACACTGTCCATATATTTTTCATGCAGCCTATAGGTTAATTCTCCTTCTCTGTAACACCCCCAACACCCCCAACACCCACACCCACACCCACTTTTGTCTCTCTCCCATAATCACTCATTTTCTTAACCTTTTCTCCTCTCTTTCTTTCATTTGCTTTATTATTCATCCCTTTTGCATTTCTTTATTTCTTTTACTATCATATCATTTTTATCAATGTTTTTATCCCACAGAGACTGTAGCAAAAACACATTTCTAGTAACTTAAACCATAGTCCCGTCTTTCCCCATGCATCATAACAACTTGATATTCCAAATTGACTATATCATTACTCAGCTTCTGACCAAATCTACACCTTTGCCTTCAGCCAAACAGAAGTAGCAAGAGATAATATCCCAGTAACAGTAAAAGTAATCTTCATTTAATGCAAAATTTATTCTGTTCCTTGCAAAACTCTGTTTAGATTTGATTTTATCTTGCCTTTTTTTATATTTTTATACCAAAATAAATATTAATGCTTATTTTTTTCTTGTCATATTTTTTATAGCTTTTTATTTGGAGAAATTAATAGAACTTATTTTTTTTATTTCTAAATGTGCAAGTGGTATAATAAATTGTGAGTCAGAATGAGAAATCAAAGAGCTGAGTTCAAATTCCAGTCAAGTTCATAACACTCACTTTTACATAAATATCATTGAGAAAGTTTTGAAGCCATCTCTTCTCCCAATAGTTATGGATTAAGTAGTAGGCCGTTTATTGGAAAAACATTTAGACTTCTTCACTACCCATATCACGTCATCCTCAATGCTAGGAAAAGAGTGAACAAAATCCACAAGTGGAATAAAGTAGGCACCACTAACAATAAAAATACAAAATTTATAATTGTATCCTCCAATATTCTATCAACAAAATTCAAGAACCAACACTCTTCAACAGCCAGATCATAACCACCACCAATATTATCAAAGATCTACTTAGCAAGAAACATAAAACCAACCCCATATCTGAATCAGGATGAAGCTACTGAAATGTGGTTCTACAGAAGGATGCTGTGGATATCATAGATTGAGTATTTGAGCAATGATGAGGTTTTGGAAAGGATGGAAACAAAAAAGAAATTAATACTTAGCATCAGGAAGAGACAGCTAAGGTTCCTGGGACATGTAATGAGGAAGTAGGGTTTGGAGAATCCGATACTCACAGGTCAGACAGAGGGAAAGAAAGATAGGGGAAAGCAGTAGGTAACATATTTGACAGGCTCAAGCAAGTGGATGGCAGAGTGTGGTTTGGGTGGGGTAACAGGAAAAAGCATGCTAAGAGCCACCAGGAATAGGGAGATGTAAAGAGCGATGATCCTCTACATCCTGAAATAGCATGGCACATAGAAGAAGACGAATACCAAACCAGATGTAGCAGCAATATACACATGTCTATGTTGTAGTACCCGAATGTTTGCACTATTCAGACATTGTCATGCATGCCCAATGTGAGTAAAATGCAGAAAACATATCAAAACAGGTGATATTTGCCAACAAACATTCAATATGCCCTCAATAATAAAATAGTAGAAATATAAAATTCATAAATCTATTGTAGGAGATCTGCTATTGCAAGGAAATATTTTCTTGCAAATTACTTATACAATGCAGAGAAAAATCACGTAAAGTCCAGACTTGAATATCGAGCCAGAAAAAGAAAATGCTGAAAATTAAATTCACCGGTACAATCTCACAAACTGCTATCCACATAACCAGTCAAACCCCCAAAAGTTTCTTCCCCACTTTGAGAACAACGACTGCTTTTATTGGTCGATCAATTTTTTTCAATTGGTCGACAACTCAGAGAGGATGCTAAATATTTGCATATATTTTTATAGCGACTCCTGTGACAGACTTGTTTTTTTTTTAAAATATTCCATCTTCAGCATGTTATGTGGAATATGCGCCCCTTTTTTCTGTTTGGGTCTGTAATTTTCTTTTTCGCTGCATTTTTCATCATAGTATTAATGCAACGTGCTGCCGGTTGGTTTGACGAGGTAAGTCACCGTTTTCTTCGCTATATCCATCAAATTCAATATCAAAATCACATCCTTAAATGTGAATTCATTAAACATACAATACAATATACAATATAATACAATATGAAATTACTTTTTTTTAACATTATTTTTAATCGATACTCGTATTTGAGTAGATATTCTGTTTTTAATTAAGCAGTATATTTATATATTTATTTCTACTGGCCCAATTATTTACAATTAAATTTTGTGTGTAAATGTGCGTCATTCAGTAGGTTTTGAACCTGTGGCCCGTATCAACATAGGGGAAGCCACCAATTGATCTGGTGCATCTTAGACAACTTGACCACGAATGATAAAATTGAAAATAATGTTCAAACAAATACTTTCAATATGTCGGTTGTTAAAACCGTTTTGTTAATCTTCAGGATTTTTCGTAACATAATACAATATCCAAACCATTTGGTAAATGATTATGAAGCACTTTGAAATATTAATGTAAACAATAATTAGAAGCCTGATTAATTATTTAAATTAATAAGTTAATTTGAATTAGAATAATCACACACTTCCTTTCAGATATATCCAGTGAAATTATACATTTTTGTTTTAACCACTTTTTGTCTGAAACACTTGAAATATTTTGATATAATCTTGATTTAAGTCATTTTCCTACTGCCATGACACGGCTTACTTCTGTTTTCTACTACAAATAATTTAAGGGAAATTCTTCTAATGAGCTTTCATCCTTAGTGCTTTAACTGCATGACTTTAAGCATATTGCTATATTGGCAACTAGGTCCGATCATTTTACTGCTGAACTATCTAGATGCAACCATAAGTTCTATTCTAATAGTTTCTTTTCTTGCTCTTCTCATCTGTAGAACTCTCTTCCAGTTTCTTGCTTCTCTGACACCTAAAATCTTCAAAAATTTAAATGCAACAAGAATTGCCATTTTCTGTGTTCCTGAATCTTGTTGTATTGTTTTCGCTTCACTAAAGTTTTCATGTTCTTTCACTCTAATACCCTTGCATCTTAGTGGCATTAACCTCTTGCTTGGAGTAAAATGATTAAAAAAATATACAGGTGAAATATCTTGTCAGCTGCTCTAAGACACTCACTGTTTTTACTATCATTATTCAGTCAGTCAATTAAGTTCTATATGTGATACATGCTTGGGCAATCATGTCTCTTTTGATGTATGACTGACAAGGCTTAATATTTTACTGCAGTAAGTTGCTATTTCTTTCTGAGGTAGATTGGTTGCCAACCAAAGCTATAGAATTCATTCTGTCCTGCTATTCAACCCATAGCTGGAGGGAGAAGAGATGGATCAATACATTTCCCAAGGGTATTTGTGCATAAATGGATGCAAAAGTTCAACTGGAATTCAGGCACGGCCCTTTGGTTTCTTATTCTGAGTTGGCACCTTCATAGTATCATTATTACCATACATGAATTGTCTTGATTCCTAACCCAGTTGAGTAGATATTCAAACAGAAAAAAGGGGCACACTGTTAGAATGAGTAAAGAAATATATTGTCAGCTGGTAAAGGACAAAGCCATTTTTTGCAAGATATCTCATCAGTCAGTTTGAAAGAGTTTAATTTCCTAAAGATATAAATATCTACTTACATGACCTACTAGGTGAATTATATGTGAATCTGAATATAAATTCTATATCCCAATGAGTGATAGTACTCTAAATCAAAATCAAATGAAATCTCAAAAGCTCAGAGGAGAAATTAATGCAAAATTATTTTTAAATGTAATAAAAATAACACCCCCCCCCAAAAAAAAATTGATATAAACTTCAAAAATAGGTATTTTTATATTTTTTTAGATTTTCTCTTAAGTATGTTTTTCTAGAAGTGTTTATGAATTTACATACAATACAGTCAGTATAGAAAGTAAATTTAATTGTATGAAAAAAAAGTCAATGTTGAAGCATTCAGTGCAGAACATTTTCTCTCAAGGTTACAAATTTACATAAAATAATATTTTATGATTTTATTGACTGCTATAGAATTGAAATAACATGGCAATAAATTATATATAAGGTGTATGTAATAGCTTGCATCATTTTTATTAAAAATAGAAAAATTGGTTTCCTTTTAAGTAGTTACACTATTCTTTTTTTAAAAAGAAGGTTCTAGAAACTTTTACACACCTGTAATATATTACAAAATAGAGTATTGCCTGTCAAAAATGCCAGTATTGTTGTTGTGGATCTTTATCACCAATTTGTTGTGGAGTTGTGGTGAAACTTCGCCCCAAAGTTGTTGTGACCAGTTTGTGCTGGAAGTAAGACACGAAACAGGAAGGTAGGTTCAAAACAGTGTATCAGTATAACAAGAAACAAGATATTCAAAGGAAGTGTTAAGAATAAGTAACTTGAAATAACTAAGTCTGAAGGTATTATTAAGCTGCTTATTGCTTAACTAGTAGCTGTCACCAACTGCCATTAACTACTGTTAATGCCTTTGTTTACCACTTCCAGTAACTACTCCTGTTAATTCTCTTGATTAACTGCTCTTGTTAACTGCTCTCCGGAAGTCACACAGGTAATTACATATAACAAGAGGAAGAGTCCATTCCTTGTAGGAGGGCAACATAACAATTATATATGGAACAACATTTCTACTGAGTATCTGTCTGCTTTATATAAGATCAAAGTGTTATCACTGCAAGCTGAAAGGTTTTACAATATATACAAAAATCTTGGCCCATAGACAATTTAATATAGAATTTTTTCTTATTTTTAACATAATTTTGATCATTTAAGTATCATATCTAATTTTGTCGCTAGAACTACCAAGGTGTTTAAGTAGAACTGCAAGATATGGCAATTCAAATTCACTTCAACTCTTATTTAAATGGTTGGAATTTTAGTCTTTTGGACAAGAGAATTACAACAGTATAGAGACTCTAGGGACCCAGAAGTGGCAGTAGCAGGTTTTGAGGTCTATACCAGAAGAAAATGGAGTGCAAGGAGTGAACTTAGTATTGCAGAGGAGCATTTAAATCAGATGGCTCTTATGAGGACAATGGCATTGGGTCATGTGAGACTGGGCTTCTTTCCGAGTGGATAAAGCTGTGGGTAAACAGAAAAGGGAAATCATTCTAGAGAAGGTTTGAACAAACATGGAAGTAAAAAGAATATGGGAAGACTAAGCCAGCTTCCTGCTGGCTTAGTCTTCCCATATTCTTATTCTTAGTCTTCCCATATTCCTTCTTCTCCTATTCATGGACATGGTAGGAGAACATCTTACGAAGGAAAATAAGCTGGTCAAAGATCTGGCACTCCAAAGCCAGTTGGATAAATTTTCTTGTAAAATCTGTGTATGATATGCTACTGAGTCCTGCAAACTTGTATAAATGGGAGATGAGTAAAACATCATCATGTCATCTCTGTGCCGGGAATTGAACATTAAAAAATATTCTAAGTGCCTGTCCCAGGGCCCTTTGGGATAAGAGGTACCGGTGGAGACATGATCAGGTACTTAAGAAATTTGCTGAAGTAGTGACTGCAGCAATCAACAGTTGTCATTGCAAGCCTGAAATGAAGGCAATGTATTTTGTGAAGGCTGGCAAAAACTCTTTGGTGTGAAAATTCAGCTTATATACTTTCTTCTGCCCAAGATTGGCAATTGAGAGTAGATCTCAGGAGCCAATTGAAATTTCTGGTGCAGATAGCAACAACTTCCCTATGTCCAGATTTTGTAATCTGGTCATTGAGCTCCAGGCAGGTTATCATGATCAAACCTGAAGTGCATTTGAATTGCCATATCATGCAGTTCTACCTAAACATCTTGGTAGTTCTAGCAACAAAATGTGTCAAAATTAGATAGGATACCTTAATGACCAAAATTATGTTAAAAAATTCTATAGTAAATTGTCTATGGGCCAAGATTTTTGTATATATTGTAAAACCTTTCAGCTTGCAGTGATAACACTTTGATCCTAGATAAAGCAGACAGATACTCAGTAGAAATGTTGTTCCATATATAATTGTTATGTTGCCCTCCTACAAGGAATGGACTCTTCCTCTTATATGTAATTACCTGTGTGACTTCCGGAGAGCAGTTAACAAGAGCAGTTAATCAAGAGAATTAACAGGAGTAGTTACTGGAAGCGGTAAACAAAGGCGTTAACAACAGCTGGCGACAAGCTACTAGTTAAACAATAAGCAGCTTAATAATACTTTCAGACTTAGTTATTTCAAGTTACTTATTCTTAACACTTCCTTTGAATATCTTGTTTCTTGTTATACTAATACATTGTTTTGAACCTACCTTCTTGTTCCATGCCTTGGGAGGAGAATCCGGAGGAAGCCTTTGAAAGAAAACTTTAAAATACCAGGAGTTGGTTGAGAAATACAGGTCTAACCAATGGCGGACTATCTGTCTTTCAATTGAAGTTGGGTACTGTGGTTTTGTAGAAAGATATTATGCAGATCTTTAAGCTGGCTTGGAGTCAATGGAAGAAAAAAGAGAAAGGTCATTAGGACTGTTTCAGAATCTGCAGAGAAGGCCTCGAAATGGCTATGGATTAAAAGATTGAACCCATGGAGATCTATGGCAGAGATCCCTCTTTGAGAGGAGGATCAAGGAAGAGAAAGAAGGAGAATGTGTATGAGTTTTTCAGTAAGGAGAGATGAGAGAAATTAACTTCTGAAATCACTAAACAGTTAAGTATGGAGAAGATTATTAGGAGTGTGTGTCATTAAAAATGTGTTGTTCCAAAAAGAGAAAAATGAGTATTCAGTTTGTTCTTTTATGTCTTGTCTTAGCTGAGGCGGAAGTGATATATGGCATTTCTGACTGGATGCTTGATATTTCATAACAGGCAGTTACAGTTACAAATCCGTTGTTGTTCGCTTGACGGTTACAGGATCGCCTCGTGGAATAGCTTTGTTCTGGCAGGTTCTCTTTTTGTGAACAAGTATAATGTTAAAAGACCCAAAACTTGTCATGATCCTAAAGCATAACATCACTGATGAGGTGATCCTGTGCATTCATAACAGACATATAAAAATGTTATCAGTTTTTTGAAATTTAAATTTAAAAACATTTTTTGAAAACCAATAACATTTTTGCTCTAGTATGTAATTGTTATTCATCTTTTATCCTTTCTTGAATAATCCCCATATTCAATTTTTTCTCTCCCTGTAAACCCCTGCACACTAGTGGCAGTCTTGCTTTGCTTGGAGTGAAATCATCAAAAAAACAAACTTTTAGAATAATTTTCATTGGTTTGATCCCCATATTTGATGGTTTGCTCACCATATTTGATGGTATATAAAAGCATGACTCATGAACTACAGTAATTTTACATTTTTGTTTATTTGCTTCCCTGATAGCTACAATCTCCAAAAGTTTAAATGCAACATCAGTTGCCATCTTTTGTCTCCTTGATTCTCATCCTTCTCTTATCCTTTCTTTGGCATTCTGTTATTTTTTTTCTCTCATTTAAACCCCTGAACACCAGTAGTAGTCCTACCTTGCTGGGGGTGAAATGATTATAAAAAAAATTTAAAAAATCTAAACTTCATCATGAGAAGCCCATTGGCTTCTGCCCAATGATTAGTGCAAATTTACATTCTATTCATTCAGACAATTGATCCCACTTCTCTATTTCTGACTCCTGCATTCAAAGGCTGTGCTAAACCTTCTTTCTCTCCACTTCATTGGCCAATCAAAGCATAAAACTCTGTTTCTATTACTCTGGTTACTCAGCCGTGCTGATGTGGAACAATTACATATAATTATGTAATCATCCAATATGTAACCTCCTTTGCCATCAATATAGAATTGAATGTTTCATTTCTCTTGACTGCAAGTCTGTTAAATTATCTAACAGATGGGTTCCAATAAGGCTAATCGAAAAAAGAAATTGCTTTAATTCAGAGATTGATTTGCCAAAACAGTTGCATTGCGTTCACATCATTATTACTGCTTAGCTCAAAGGATAAAGTAAACAGCATCTTTTTAATAACATTTGCAATATAAAGGCATCTTTGTATTACTTTCATAAATTATAAATTTGTCCTCTTTCATTTGAAAACAGTATACTAGATTAATCCAATCTGGACAGTCAAATGCATATATACAGATCATTCTCAAAAGTTATTACAGAGTGAGGTTTGCTCAGTGTCTGAATACATCTTCTTTATGTCAGGATGTAGACAATAATGGCTCTCCACAATTTTCTATCCTGTTGCTTTTAATAGATTTTGTTTTTTTATTATTTCTGCTAAAGTCTTTTTCATCATCTATTTAATTAAGCTCATCAAGTATATTATATGCTGTTTTCCTCTGACCCTCAATCCTCAATTTGAGTATCAAATTTTTCAAGTCCTCCTTCCTCATTATGTGCCCCAGTCAAGAACAAAACTCTCTCTCTCTCTCTCTCTCTCTCTCTATATATATATATATATATATATATATATATATATGTTCAAAGGTTACCAAAAAAAAAAAATTTATATTATTTGAATCTCTTGTTTAAAAGGAAGAGATTCATATAGCCTTTTCTGAAATTAATTTAAGGTAAATCTATATCGAATTTTTCGGAATGGACTGAAAATAAAAGATTTGTATGTTTTTACATCTGTCCATGTTTTCTGTATAAGATTTAATTTCAGAAAAAGCTATATGAATCTATTGCTTCTGAGCCATTCTGAAAATAAGATGGAGATTTACCTTAAATTCAATACAGAAAAGCTGGGAGAATATATAAATAACTTTTAACATAAACTAAAATTCATGAAAGAAGATACAGTATAAATATTAACAGTTTTTTTTAAAAGTCACTCATTCTCATGCTTTTCTATCATCCCGAGAAATGTCAGCTTAATAGAAATAATTACTAATAATTTATTATTTATGGTATGTTACGGCTATTACTGCTGGGTTGATTCTTTCGCCTAAACATCCAAAACTTGTTGAGTAGCTTTTGCCGCTGAAATAAATAGGCAAAGAGAAAAGGAAAGATACAGAGACACTAGAGGAACAGTTTGGACACTGATTTTATTTTTGGTTCTAATGACCTCTTGTTGGGGAAATTCCTTCCCAAACAGTTTGGCACGTCTTTACCATCCAAAGTCCAACAGAGAAAAATATAGAGTTTATTTTTGGCACCAGGAGGCCGCTCTTTTTATGCATGCATGAATTGTCTTTCCTGTCAGAGGACTCCTGGGAAATTTTTATGTTTATTTTATTTTGTACTTTTATTTTATTTTGTATGTTTATTTTATTTCATAGTTTTTATTTTATTTTGTAATTTTATTTTATTTAGTGTTTTTTATTTTATTTTGTATTTTTATTTAATGCCTACATATTTAAGCTTATGTACAAATATACACACACATCTTTTTCTTTTGTTTTTTGATCTGATGAAGCATAGAAAGGTGAAACATGTAATCAAATCTAGTTTCAATGAAACAGTTTTCCATTTGTCATATTTCTTCAAAACTAATTAAGTATATTAATAGTGCTTAGGATAATAGTTTGGTTTTGTAGCATGTTAGAATAAACTGTTAGTAATTTATAAATCAAGTTAGATGGCAAATATAGACATACCTTGTTTTGTATGAATGCAGCAATTCAGCTTCATATTTCAGGCAGGGGGATAAACTCAAAATTGAAACAGGCATGTTGTACCATTTTACCATGCACAGTGACTTGTTTTATTTATTAGGAACAACAACACAACAGTGCACCCTCATAACCGCAATAAAAACAAAGAAACTAGGGGCAAATAATTCCGACCCCTTTATCTGACTGTAAGTGTTCATCTGACTTGAGTGAAATTTTCAGCAAAAAACAGAATCACAGCTTCTTCTTCTTTGTGCCATGTATCTTCATCTACATCACCCTATCCCTTGTATCTCTTAACACCTTTTCTCTTGTTATTTCTTCCAAATACTGCTCTGCCATGCACTTGCTCAAGTTCATCAAGTATATCACTTGTTACTTTCCCTTTTCTCTCTTTCCTTCTATCTCTCTTGTGAGTATCAGATTCTTCAAGCCCTCCTTCCTCATTACATGTCCCAGAAACTTCAGCTGATGTTAAGTATCAGTCTCCTTTTCTTTTCCATCCTCTCCAAAACCTCATTGTCATTAAAATGTTCAATTAAATTTTATTCTTAACATCCTTCTGTAGAACCACATTTCAGTTTCTTCAAGTTTTTCCTTCAAGTTTGAGAAGATTGTCCTGCATTCGCGACTATTTTGAAGGACAGACATCACATAACAGTCCAGTACTCTTTTCTTTGTTTCTGACAAAATCTTCCTGTCTCTTAATATTCTGCTTAGCTTTTGGAATGCATCCTTGGCTATACCAATATGTCTCTCGATCTCAGTTTTGCACTTTTTATCCTCTGTTAGAACACATCTCAGGTATTTAATTTCTGTATTAGCTTGAGTTTACTATTCTTGACCTTTAATTGGCATTTTAAGCTTCTTTTCTTTGGTTGATGACCATCCATTCAGTTTTCTTGTAGTTTATGTTTAGTCTTTTCTTCTTGCTTTCTTTTACTACCCTTTGTAGCTTCCATTCTGTGTCTGCTATCAGCACTGTGACATCTACCTGTCTTATATTGTTCAGATTGTGGCCTTTAATGATGAATCCTGGCAGGACTTCTAGTTCCCTCAACCTTAACCTCTGAACCTGTTTTTACTCAGTTTTTCCATTTTTTCTGTGCTTGTGCATTGAAATGCTTACTCTATTCTAGTAAATGAACACTTGTTTACCATCTATTCTAAAAAATGAGGGAATTACTAAGAGTTAAAATAGAGTAGTAAAAATCATAAATAATTAGTCTTTTATTGAACAAAAATTATATTATTCATCCTGGAAAACTCTAAGGCATGTGAATACATGCATTGCATACATGATGTTTCACCATTGATTTACATGGTCAGCAAAGATATAGAGTATTTTTTATTTGAAATATTGAATGATCTGCAGTTTTTAAAGATAAAAGAAAAGAGAGAAATTTTACCTTTCAATTTTGTAAATCAAAGATCAGTTGAAGCAATTTAATGCATGTTATTTATATAAAGCAAGAAACCTTTTCAAGATTTATCATAAAAAGAGGGTTGGAAAGAGAGAGAAAGAAAGAAAGAAAAGAAAAATATTGAGAAAGCAAAAGAGAACAAATGGTAATAGAAAGAAATGTGATGAGAAAAGAGAAAGAGACAGAGAAAGAGAGAGAGAGAGAGAGAGAGAGAGAGAGAGAGATGAGAAAAAATATTAAAAGAAAAGATAAAAAATGAGAAACAAGAAAAATGAACACGAGTGAGGTTGAGAGATGCAAGCATAACTGAGAATAAGAAAGAAAAAATAAGAAGGCATGAGATATTGGGGAAGAGATGGAAAAGAGTACATTAGTAGAAGACATTGAAAAAAAGGAGAAAGAAAGAAGAAAATAGAGAAAGAAATGTATAGCCAAGTATAAAGGTGGAATAAAAAATAAGAAAAAAAGAAGAGGAATAGAGAAAGAAAGAAAAAAAGAATAGGAAAGAGAAGAAAAAATAATAGAAGAAAATAGATTTAAAAAAAAAAATGTGTTTAGAAAAGGAAAAAGAAAAATGAAATAGAAAATACAGTGAAGAAAAAAGGTGTGAAAATGAAAAAAAGGAGCTCCCCAAAAAAGCAAGAAAAACTGAGAGAATGAATTTGAAGAGAAATAAATAGGAGAAAAGAAGGAAAAAAAGAAAAAATGGCTGGAAGAGAATGAAGAAGAAAAAAGAAGAAAAAGAGAACGATTGAAGAAAAGGAAAATGAGAGATGTAATAAAAAGTAGCAAACTATAAGAAAGAAAAATTAAGAAACAGAAGAGAAATAGAATCAATAAGAAAAAAGTCAAGAAAAAGAAAATGAAAGAGTGGGGATAAAGAAAAGAAGGAAGACAAAAAAGCAAAAGGTTGAAAAAAAGTGAGGGAGCAAAGATAAAGTAAAGAAGGTAACTGAATGAAAATGAAGAAAGAAAAAGAAAAATGAATGCATGGGATAAAAAATGAAGAGAATTGAAAAAACAAAAAAGAGGAAAAAAGAAAGAAAATAAAACAAGGGAGAAAGAAAAGGAGAAAATTGAAGAGAAAAGTAAAATAAAAAAAAATGAGAGAGTGGATAAAGAAATGAAGAGAACTGGATAGAAAGAGAAAGAGAAAATAAAAGAGAAATAATAAAGTGAGAAAGGGAACTGAAGAAAAAATTAAAGAGTAGGAAAAGGAAAGGAGGAGATGAAGAAAATGAAAGAACTTATCTATCTAATCTAAATCTAATCTAAACTTATTTATAAATGGAACTTTGTGTGTGTGTGTGTGTGTGTGTGTGTGTGTGTGTGTGTGTGTGTGTGTGTGTGTGCGTGTCTGTTACCTATAAGACTCCGAAACGGCTGAACCGATTTTCTTGAAAATTTACACAGTTGTACTATAAGCGTCTGCAAGTGTTCTTAGCTAGGTTTTGTGTCGAGGTACCCCCAATAAATATCGAAAATCGATAATCCAAAAAATCGGGTTATAGAAAAGTGGTCCGATTTTAATCGAATTTGATACACTCATAGACAAAGACATAAGAAAAGATATTCAAAAGTTTCAAGGTTGCAGTTCTTACAATAGTGCAGAAAATCAATAACATATATATATAAAAGGCAAGATGTTTGTGTGTGTGTCTGTTTATCTGCCTGTATGTCTGTAGTTTTTTCAGCTCTTTTATTTTAGTTTTTGCTTCGAGTTTGGCTCTAAGTAGGTATAATTGTAGTTCTTAGTCTCAGCCATGATACCATTTATTCAGAGGACTTATTTAGCCTTCAAAGTTTAGTTTACGATGAAAAAAACTTATTTGATATCGATACCAGGAAATCAAAATTTGACTTACATCCATTCATTTTTCTTTCAATGTACGGTTTCGCTTTAACTGGAAACATCTGTTGCTTTTTAGTCTTTTGTGCCAACATCCAAAGAGTCTGAGCAGCTTTCATTACACCCGAGCAACACTGGGCTATACTGCTAGTAAAAGATAAAGGAAAACAGAACTTTGCGAAAATGAATGGAGCAGACAAAGAAAGAAAGAAAGAAAGAAAGAAAGAAAGAACCACAGTAAAATTAAGTGTGTGGTTAGCATAAAAAAGTGAAGAAAAAAGAAAAGAATAAAAAGAAGAGTAATAAAATAAGTTATGTTCATTGACTGATATGTTTTTTTATGGTTTATCAACTTTTGTGGGTTATTTAAAGCCAAATGATATTTTGGATTGTAAGAATTTTTCTTTTGTGAATGAATATTGCATGAACAATTTCTTTGAGAAGAACAATTATTTTTCCTGAGACAAATCCTACTATTTAACCCATAGAAAGGGGGATGTATTTAAACCTTTCCTAAGTGTATTTGCATGTAAGTGAAAGTAAGAAGCCCAAGTGGAATTTGAAATCTGTTCTCCAATTTTTCCCTCTAAGCCACTGTCCATTACACCACTCACAATAAAGTAAGTTAAAATATTTTCTTTAATGATATGACTAAAAACAACATATCAATCAAAATTACTTAAAATTAAGTAATTAAGTGTTCCGTTCAAGTGGTTTGAATATGCATAAAAACATCACCATAATCTGTCAGTTAAAGTGCCATACGTGATACACGCTTGGGTGATCATGTCTCTTTCGAGACATGACTGACTAGGCAGAAGATTATCCCGCAGTAGGTTGCCATTGCTTTTTGCGGTAGACTAGTTGTCGACCAAGGCTATAGAACCCAATCTGTCCTGCTATTTAACCCATAACTGGAAGGAAGAGACGGATTAATACCTTTCCCAAGGGTATTTGCACGTAAGTGAATACAATGGATTCAACTGGAATTCGAACTCAGCTCCTCGGTTTCTCGTTCTGAGCCAATATCCACTGTACCACAACGCACATCACCATAATCATGTCAATAATAATCAATAAGAACTCATTATAATACTAATTTTGAAAACTTTCTGGACAGTATACTTATCAGGGGGGGAAATTAATATGCAGTTTCATACAGACAAGACATTGCTCCTTGAATGTACAAGAAATGCGAATGTTATAGAAACATGAGGTAGAATTTCATATTACCAAAGACTCTGTGTTAAATTCGCATTCTATATTTTTGGTCAATTATATCTAAAGAGATTCAGAATTCTGGAATCAAGGAAAGGGAAAAATATTTGAAAACAAGATAAAAGTAAATGAAAGAATTGGGAAAAAATGAAGTCTTAAGTAAAGAAAATGGAAGAAGAATAAGATAATTTTAAAAAAAAAGTTGAAGAAATAAAAGAAGTGAATAGAAAAGACAAAAGGGGTTGTAGAAAAATAGAAATTAAAAGAAAGAAAAAACTAAATAGAAAACAATGGAATATTCATCTCGATGCATTTCTCTGCCTCTGTCTACTTATCAACACATCACAAAAAGAAGTAATATAGATTTTAAGCATATTTGTATAAAAAATAAAATGATTTTTGTACTTACATCACTGATTTAGTACCATCGATCAAATCATAAAAAAGCTAAAGAGTATAGAAAAGTGGTTAAAAAGAATAAAAGTACAGACACCGATGGGTAAATTGTCGTCTAAATTAAACAAAACTAAAAATAACACTGACATCATTTTAACAGATGTCTACTTAAATGGGTGACCATTTGGGAATACCAGCTGCTGTAAACGTAAGGACCAAAAATGGTCCACCGGTTCTCCAGGTTTGGGGGTTGGGTGCAGGGCTAACAAAAAACAGTTTGTTACAGAAACAGCAACAAAAAGTTGCTGCCCTATACACCATCTGGGTGTGATGGATACATGATGATGATTTTAACAGATCAGTCAGTCAGTGCCATACGTGATACATGCTTGGGCGATCATGTCTCTTTTGAGACATGACTGACTGGGCAGAAGATTATCTCGCAGTAGGTTGCCATTGCTTTCTGCGGTAGACTGGTTGCCGACCAAGGCTATAGAACCCAGTCTGTCCTGTTATTTAACCCAGTCTGTCCTGTTATTTAACTGGAAGGAATAGACAGATCAATACCTTTCCCAAGGGTATTTGCACATAAGTGAATGCAATGAATTCGGCTGGAATTTGAACTCGGCTCCCCGACTTCTCATTTTGAGCCGATATCCAGTGCACCAGATACATTTACCAAAATTGCACAAAAATATCTTGAAATACTAAAGAGTAAATTTATTCGATAAAATCACCATGGTCTTCCACCATGGCCTCCAGACAACTTTGGAATATCCTGAAACTCTTCTGGATGGTTTCCTTGTTTAAGTTAGCAAGTGCTGCCACAACCCTTGTCTTTGGTATTATGAGGAGTTTTGTTGGTCTTTCACTCAACTGCACTTCACATAATAATCAAAGGGGTTGTAGTCTGGGGAGT
>JBBBDQ010029017.1:0-80538 GCA_037127315.1 Ascarosepion bandense
AAGTTTTTCAGGGAATGTGGGTAGATCTTTCACTTCAGCTGGGGGTACTACCACTCCAGTCCTGACTCCTGGCATGCCCACTACAGCTGAGATGGATTCTAAAGAAACAGCCACAGGGGGATTTTGATCAACAGGGTCCTGACGTCCAGAGGCCTTATTCACTGAGCAGAAGGAGGAGAGGTAACCAGTCTCTCCACACCTCCAGCAATTCAGTTTTCTCTAATAATATAAATTCTCTACTCACTCTCTCAACACATAATTTCAATTTCATATTTTTGTACATGTTATGAATATAAATATTGTTTTGTTGTTACCAAAAACCAGAATTTTCTTCATTCATTATTTGTTTGTGTGTTTGTTGTTAATCACCAAAGCTATGAACCTAAAATGTGTGGATTATAAAACCGTATTCCACTACATTATATATATATATTTTTTTTCTAAACATATAATGTTAAATATAGGAGACAATGAATGAGCTGTGATACAGTGAAACAGGCTTGTATGTGGATGACTAATATATATATATATATATATATATATATATATATATATGTTGGTAACAACAAAACAATATTTATATATATATATATATATATATATATATATATATATGATAAAATGTAAATTTTATATAGACATTATTATATATATATAGTGTCTGCCATAAGTAACTATTTATTTTCTTTTGTTTGTAATGTAGTTGATACTTATGTATTTCTTTTATTTCATGTGTTATTCTGCTGTCAGGTGACACCCATGCAGCAATCTTAAATGATGAAATGATGAAATGGCCCATGGATAGAAATGTATTCCACTACATTATATATATATATTTTTTTTCTAAACATATAATGTTAAATATAGGAGACAATGAATGAGCTGTGATACAGTGAAACAGGCTTGTATGTGGATGACTAATATATATATATATATATATATATATATATATATATATATATATGTTGGTAACAACAAAACAATATTTATATATATATATATATATATATATATATATATATATGATAAAATGTAAATTTTATATAGACATTATTATATATATATAGTGTCTGCCATAAGTAACTATTTATTTTCTTTTGTTTGTAATGTAGTTGATACTTATGTATTTCTTTTATTTCATGTGTTATTCTGCTGTCAGGTGACACCCATGCAGCAATCTTAAATGATGAAATGATGAAATGGCCCATGGATAGAAATGGACTATTTAATCAAGAATAGTAGCATTCGAGGCATAATATTCAGACTGATTACTTCGGCGACTATTGCGAAATCTTTTCTGTGTTGTAAGTTCTGTCTTTGTAACTATTGTACTGTTCTGTGTATATCTGTTTGGCACCGGATATTACACTGAATATTACTTCAGTAAACTTTTGCTGTACACTGTATCCATCTTAGTGATATAACACATTTGAAAGCTGAAATCATATATTTTCATTTGATATACATTTTGTTTCATTGTCATTTTATTTCAGATATACATTATGCCTATACAATTAGCAAAAGAGCAAAAGATTGCAGTTTCAAAGTGGTTCTGATTTGTTTGCCAGATTTGACCCCTACTGAATTTTTCCTGTAGGGTATTCAGCAAAGGCCCATAGCATTGCTGAACTTAAAGAAGAAATCTGAGCTGCCATTGCTCAAGTGCCATTGGAGCTGTGTGTCAAAGTATGCTGCTCAGTCCCTGAAAGATTAACAAAGTGCATGGAGCTCTGTGTACAGCACACAAAGCTTTACTAAACATCATGTTTTATGTTGCAAAAACTTAAGTGTATCCTTTCTTAATATTGCAGTTGCTTATTTTTTCTATGTTACATTTATTATGTTGAAATAAAATTATAGATATTTATGGTGAACCCTTTAGGTACCACCACTAAAAAAAACAGCACAGTATGAAGAAAAAAGGCCCTAAATTTAATAAAAACAAAGTTTTTCAATCAAAATGTTCATGTTATTATTAAGAGGAAAGATCAAATTATTTTTTACATTATTTTTTAAATCTTTTCTAACATGTTTAAAATTTTGGTAAAACATCTTGTTTTAATTTTCATTTGCTAGTAACCAAATCATTACAAGAGTTTACAATGGAAAATGTAATAATACATTACTCAGTTTTTTTTTTCTGGTAAAAAACACATTGAGTTTGCAAATTCTTGCAAAAATCAAATAATTGTCAGATTTTAATGAAATTTTCTGGACTTATTTACAAATGAATGAAATTATTTTTGAAATTATTATTTTTTAAAATCTTGGTAAAATAATTTTTTTACATCCGTTACACCCACCATGTAAACTTGTGAAATTTTAAGAAATTAAATCTTGTTGCGAAAACTGGTTTTTATTAGTTAAATGCAGAACACACTGGGGAATTTGAATCATTTATTATTTTTTCAAACATTTTCACGTTCCTGAAAATCTGCTCCCAATAGTAAAATAAAAAATGCAATAAAACTCTGACATTATTTAATTTGATAAGCTTTTAATTGCTTTAATAAATAATATATAAGGACATCATAGACTGAAGAAAAAAATTTTTTTTCAAATAATCATGAAATTTTAAAAGAATTGTTTTCACTTTTTAAATTATTATAATTTAGAAAGTTTCAAAAATATTTTGAAAATACTTCAAAGATTAGTTTATTAACTTATGAAGACTATATTGGCTAATTGAAAATTGAAAAGTTGACCCCTACAAACTGTTGTACCTTTGCATTTTTTAAATAATTTAACAGTTTTTTCGTATATTTGAATTTTTTTTGTGTGGTAATTCCTATGGGTACATTAAAAGGTTATGTGTTTCACTGTTTCTTCTCCTTATAGGAAAAAAATTTACACAACTTAGTCAATTTTTTTTTTGCTAGACACTTATCATATCTCGCATCTCTCTGGCTGTCATCACATGTAAATTATACAGAAAAGCAATCAGAAAGATCAACATGCTCTGTTTAAGAAATAGTTTTATTCTAAATTTACTGCTATAAATAAGTTATAGGCACCGCCACTCATTTTCAATATCTAAATTTTAGATTGAAGTTTTACAAATAAAAAAGTTTTCTTGAAAATTTTATATTAATTTTAATTGAAAGTTAATGATTAAATTTACTATTTCCAGTAAACAAAATACGATGGTGTACCTCAAACAGAAATTATACTGATTGGAATCTAAAATTTTGAGATTAAAAAAAAATTTCAATTTTTCAGCCATTTTTAAACGATTGACAGATTTGTAAACAAAAGTTAATTTTCGGTTTTGAAATTCTTGCAAAAATAAAATATACATCTGCGACATGATTTTTAGAACATTAACAAGTTTAAAGTTAATCTGATTTACACAAGTATTACTTATTTTATTTACAACATGAAATTTAGAATAAAACTATTTTTGACCTTTCTAACCTATCCACTGAAATTGTAAATGAGTTGACAGATCGAAATAAGATAAGTGTGTTGCGATCAAAAGTGCCATAATTGTACAATTTTATTTTTCCAGTAAAAGGGAGTAACCCTGAAAGAACTAACCTTTTAATTTATGCATAAAAATTACCATGCAAAAGAAAAAATTTCAAATGCCCACACACACAGAAAAAAAATTGAAATTTATTTTTAAAAATACTATGGCTAAATGATTTACCTCCACTCATTTTCGACAACTAACTTATAAATTCAATTTTTTAAAATAAGAACGTTTTCTTGAAACTTTCATTTTAGTTTTAATCGAAAGCTAAATGATTCAATTTTCTATTTACAGTAAACAATATAGTCTGGTCTGGTCTATTTCCAGAAAGTGAAATAGTCTGGTCAAACAGAAAGTATATTGATTGGAATGTAAAATTTTGAGATTAAAAAAAAAATTGTTCAATTTCTCCACCATTTTTGAGTGATCAACACATTTGTAAACAAAAGTTAATTCTCAATTTTAAAAATCTTACAAAAATGAAATATACATCTGTAGCATGTTTATTTTTAAAAAATTAATAAATGTAAAGTTGAATTAATCTGAAAAATTACACAATATTTGTAAAACTTTTCAATTTCCGATTAGTAATAATCTTTTCAGTCATTATGTAACCTGACAGCCTCATGTCTACAAGAATTGGAAATATTTTAAAAATATTTTTGAAACTTTATTAATTATTATAATAAAAAAAACAAATATGAAAACAATTCTTTTAAAATTTCATAATTCATCAAAAAATTTTTTTTTCTTCAGACTATATTGTTTGACATTTATAAAGCAATTAAAAGAGCTTAAATGTTTCCAGTATAACCCGGATATGAGAGAAACCCGGATATAAGATATATTGTCACTGGTCCAAATCAGAGCCTGTGGTAATGTATATAAAATAGACAAAACCCGGATATAAGAGAACTTGTATATGGTCCCGGTAACTCTCTTATATCAGGGTTACACTGTACATTACCACAGGCGCTAATTTGAGACCAGTGAAAATCTCGCTTATATCCAGGTGTCTCTTATATCCGGGTTATACTGATCTGCAAAAAAAAAAAATTATTATTTTTCTTCTACTTTTTATATTCATTACTTTGTGATAGCATTGGATGTGTTATTGCTCACTTGGTGTCTTTGGTCTTTCAACTATAAAACACCTTTAGCCAAAATTGATTAAACTTCAGCTTGTGTCCACATAGCATTATCTCAACCATGGCTCTTTTCTCCCGATCTACAGGTTGAAACAACTTCCGCTGGTCGCTTACTTCAGAGTATTGGATTTGACTAGGAACATACTCAATTTTTCTGAACCATCTTTATTTTCCTTGAAATTTTTTTTATTCATATCCTTGCGATACCCTCAGCCATACTATTAGTAACTTGGTGTTTTTGGACTTTCAGAAATAAAATACTTTCAAAAATAAAATACATTTAGCCAAAATAGTTTAAGCTTGTGTCTATTTAGCATAATCTCACCCATGACTCTTCCGATCACCAAGCTGAAACAACGTTGGCTGGAGGGCTTCTGCTGAGTATGTACTGGATTTGAAAATATGAATGACTATTTCATTCAAGTATAAAAAAAACAACTTTTTTGGACTGACCTGAATTAAATTAATATATACTTATAAATACATTTTCTTTGTTAGCATTTCTCATTTCATGCATAAATTTAACGGCAAGGGACGACACACTGCCAGCTGAGTGCTGGGACAACTCAACAGCAGAAAAACAGCTTTTTATAACTGAATAAAAGTAATTTATTAAGGACTAAAACCTTAATTAGTGAAGATGTGACACTATTTGATTGCTGGTAATTAAAAATAATTATTAATCTGGATAGAAATAGAAAATATGCAGATAAACTTCTTATAAGAAGGCTAAGTTTGAATATAAAGAGAAATATACTGATAACCTTCTCATAAGGCTTAGTTTGAATATAAAGAAAAATATACTGATAACCTTCTCATAAGGCTTAGTTTGAATATAAAGAAAAATATACTGATAAACTTTTCATGAAAAGGACTAAAGTAAATCATAATGAAATTTATCATTTAATAAAGAAATTTAATATATAAAAAATAATTCAATAAAACACACAATTTTAATTATTAAATTATTTAATTCAAAGAAACTGAAAATTGCAAAACAAAATGAAGCAGTTCTTTGCTTTTAATTATTTTTAATGAAGTAAATCAAAATTCTTAGTATTTATATGTCAATTTACTTTATTAAAAATAACTTTCTTTGATTAATTTTATTAAATAATTAACAAAAACAACTGGTTTATATTTTACATAATGCCTGATTTGAAGAAAAATATTCACTAATTAAGGTTTTAAACCTTAATTACTTTTATTTGGTTATAAAAAAAATGTTGACTTTTTTGGTCTTGAGTTGTCCCAGTACTCAGCAGTGTGAGTTGTTTAAGGATTGTATTCCAGCCCTCATTTTAAAAATGTTCTCAATGCACACATACTGACAGAGTTTTCACATATAAATTAAGTTTAAAGGAATTGAACAATCTGTAATGTTATATGTAAATAGAAAATGATTGAAAGAGCAATGAAAAAAAAAAACAATAGCTATATTTTCAAAGTATTACAATACTGGTGAAAATTTCAAAATGTCTTAAATATATCTAATGTTTGAAAATATGATGAATAACATTTGTTCAATAGGTTTTCTAAGAAAATACAATTAACATAATGAAAACCTATTAAAACACGATTAAAAACGAGACTACTGTCAGATTTATTCAAAGAAAAATTAATAATTTTAGACAATTCACTACATCAAATAAAGAAAGGCATCTCTAAATTTCATACATTCATTTACCAACTTTACAGTTGCATGCATAAAACTTTAACTGATTTGCATGAAATAAATATATTTTATATTTTCTCTTGTAACATGTTTGCACCTTTTGTCTTTCAATTCAAATTTCAAAATGCAGACACTTATGAATCATCTGTGATGTTGCAAATTATTTTATACTTACATATATCATATTTTTGAGTAATATATTTATACCTTTTGATTTTCAATGAAAATGAAGACAATGTCATTTTCACAAAAGCCACCAGACGATACCCGTATTCTGTGTTCTGTACTCACTGCTAAAGTCAGCTGCTGACTGTTAAAAACTGTTTGAACTCACTTCACCTCTCCTTTAAATAGGCCAGCTTCTTCCAACATGTGACTTCTACTACACTTTGTGACTTTTCGGGCGCTAACTTCTTTGATGCCTGCTCATCAAAACAAAATCTAGCTTGTCACCTGCATTTTTCACACTCGCTTACATTTTAAAACAACATTTACTTTCTATTTTTTCCCCAAAATTTTACAACAAAAATGAACTTCTGGACAGAATTTCAGACTGTAATAAACAAATATATAACAGAAATAATTAAATGTAACTGCCACTTCTACTCGAACATTTTCTTTTCTTGCAACTCACTTTTTTTTTTTTTCAATTGGAGTAGATAGACTAAACTATCGCCCAGTTCACACTCCACCCACGTCTATTGAACAGGTGAATAGGCTCATCCCTTGTTTCCTGTTTAGAATGCGGTTTCTGGTTTTCTCTTTTCCAATCTTCTCACTTTTTCTTTTTTTTTTTTCAATTGGAGTAGATAGACTAAACTATCACCTGGTTCACACTCCACCCATGTCGATTGAACAGGTGAAGAGGCTCAACTCTTGTTCCCTGTTTAGGATGTGGTTTCCCGCTTTCTCTGTTCCAATCTTTTCACTCTTATGTAGCCCCCTGCACACCAGTGGCCTTACCGCCTTGCCCGGGGTGAAATGATTAAAAATAAAATAAAATAAACCTACCCCATACTAATATTAACCCAACCTCTATCTGTATTATCCTTCCCTACATTCTTATATAGTATTTCATGTAGAAAGACTTTTATATTTATGAAAATATATAGTAAAATATCAGTTGACAGTACAATAGAAACCATTGCACATGACCATGTACACTCATAAAGTATTGTACACCTGTATTGCACAAGTGTTAAAAACATTAGTTACATAACCTTGCATATTTGAGAAGTGTTAAAAAGACCCATGAGCTACAAAACTATTTTTGCTATGTGAAAATTTAGTAAGATTCATAAACTGTTATATATCAGCTTAAAGAACACCATGTAATGTACAGTTCATACACAATGCACACATAATCTGAAAAAAATAACATTATGCCCAGTAGATATGGTATGTACAGTACTGCTGCTACATGGAGAATCAGCTTCCATGACACAAATTTCTGTGCTCTCATTGGGTGACTCCTGTCCATCAGCCAATAGCGAGTTATATACAGTCTCTTGCATGTAGAGACCACACCAGAAGACAGGACTCATTGCACTTGCCAGCCTTAGAACTATTTCCAGTGCATATATTTAAAAATAAATGGTGAAATATGCTTTATAATTTATGTAGTTTATGCTTTTTTTTACTGTTTTTTATTGTTTTTACTTTTTCTGGTGAGAAAATAACTATTTTACTATTAATTATATTAAAATAATGAATTCTTAAGATTTCTTACTTTTCTGTAGATTTTCCACTATTTTTTGTAATTTTGGTGATATTAAATTATATATATTTTTAAAAAACAAGACCATGAAAGACAAAACACGAAATGGCAAGGGAACATCGTATTCACAAAACTGTCATAATTTTTTTCATATGCATGGGTTTATACATGATGGCTGAAAGTTCAATTTTCTACTAATGCCAAAACTAAATATGCACAAAGATAAGATTTTTATTCACTGTGTATTCACATGATGCACCCAAAATGATTTGTTAGAAATTCATAAGCATTTCTTTCTCCAGTGTGTATATACAAATAGCAGATCAAATATCCCCAATTTTCATGCACTGAATTGTCCTGATTCAATGTCTATGCACAGACTTTTCACTGACATGAATGAAATACACATTTTGTCTTCTATTATATTTTTGCCTTCATGCTTTAAATGAAAGAAACAGTCTTATATTTCATTTATAATTTCATAGATGTTTGAAGAGCTACATTGTGTGAACATGAAATTTCACAAATATGATATGATGTTGGTTTCTATACCCACATTTTTATTATTAAATAAAATTTTTTTGAAGATACTGCTTCACAGAACCAAGGTTTATAACAAGAGTGTGTTAGTACGTATGTTTTCAGTTATGAATGCCTAGAAAATTCAGACCATAAATTTTACTGGTTTCTTTCCAAGCAAGTAGTCAAAGATATATATATATATATATATATATTTAAATTTTGCAGCATTTGAAAAAATGCATGACAGTTTGACAAAAATATAGTTTTTTCACCAGTGTATGATCCTGTATTAGACTAAACATTATTCCATGAAAACGTATAACCACAAACCTCACATGTGTATCAATTTTCACATATGTAGGGTTACACGATTCACTAAAAGAGAATTTTCAATAAATAGACATAGAAATTGCACAAGAATGTGGTTTCTGTCCAGTACTTCTTGACATTGCAAGCCAAAATTTAGGTGCCCGAAAATGCTGATCCACAGAAATTTTTCTCGCCAAGGGTTGAATACAGACGGTTTTCCAAATGTGACTTGAAAATGTAGATCCACAATCATCACCAAGTTATGGTTTCTCTCCATTGTGTGTAGACATATGCCTCTCCAAATATGACTTACGTGAATATGCACATCCACAAACTTCACAAGAGTATGGTTTCTCACCAGTGTGTACACGCATATGGCTTACCAAATCTGACTTTCGTGAAAATGCAGAATCACAAATTTCACAAGAATGTGGTTTCTCACCAGTGTGTGTTCGAATATGGCCCACCAAATGTGACTCCTGTGAAAATTCAGATCCACAAACTTCACAAGAATATGGTTTCTCTCCAGTGTGTACAAGCTGATGACACACCAAATGTGCCTTCAGTGGGAATGCAGATCCACAAACGTCACAACAATATGGTTTCTCTCCAGTGTGCGTTCGCATATGGGAAACCAAATTTGACTTCTGTGAAAATGCAGATCCACAAACCTTACAAGAATAAGGTTTCTCTCCAGTGTGCCTTCGCATATGGGAAATCAAATTTGACTTCTGTGAAAATGCAGATCCACAAACCTTACAAGAATGAGGTTTCTCTCCAGTGTGCCTTCGCATATGGTAAACCAAACTTGACTTATGTGCAAATGCAGATCCACAAACTTCACAAGAATTTGGTTTCTCTCCAGTGTGTGTTTGCATATGGCTCACCATCATTGATCTTTGTAAAAATCCTGATCCACAAACTTTACAAGAGTATGGTTTCTCATTAGTGTGTATACGCATATGGTTTACCAAATCTGACTTCCATGAAAATGCAGAAATACAAATTCCACAAGAATGTGGTTTCTCACCAGTGTGTGTTCGAACATGGGACACCAAAGATGACTTGTGTGAAAATTCAGATCCACAAACTTCACAAGAATATGGTTTCTCTCCAGTGTGTACAACCCCATGACACAGCAAATGTGACTTCTGTGAAAATGCAGATCCACATACTTCACAAGAATATGGTTTCTCTCCAGTGTGTGTTCGCATATGTCTCACCAAATATGAATTCCGTGAAAATGCAGATCCACAAACCTTACAGGAATGAGGTTTCTCTCCAGTGTGCCTTCGCATATGGTAAAGCAAACTTGACTTATTTGTAAATGCAGATTCACAAACTTCACAACAATATGGTTTCTCTCCAGTGTGTGTTCGCATATGACTCACCATCAGTGATTTTTGTAAAAATCCAGATCCACAAACTTCACAAGAGTATGGTTTCTTACCAGTGTGTGTTCGCATATGTCTCACCAAATATGACTTCCGTGAAAATGCAGAACCACAAATTTCACAAGAATGTGGTTTCTCACCAGTGTGTGTTCGAATATGGGATACCAAATGTGACTTCTGTGAAAATTCAGATGCACAAACTTCACAAGAATATGGTTTCTCTCCAGTATGTGTTTCCATATGGCTTATTAAATCTGACATCAAAATACAGATTAGAAAATTGTACAAGAATATAGCCTAACTCTTTCATTCATTCATATTTAGCACAAAATGTTTTTACCCTCCTGTTTATTTATTTGTAACATAAAAATATTTTCGAAATACAGCATTTCCTGCCAGTTAAAGTTCACTGCCATCCTTTTGAAAACGTAGATCCATAAATTTTACATGAAGACTGTAGAATACATTTGTTTCTTCATGGTAAGTGAAATGTCTTTTCTTCCATTGTAATTCTCAATAATAATTGTGATTTTCGTACAGCCAGAAAATCTGTGAACAACAATAATAAAACATATTAATTTAGGTACTGAATACTATATGAAAGCAGTCTATATTATAATAGACACATGTAGTTATATATTAGCATTAGTTCACTACTGCACTAACAGCCAGTGAAGGCTAAATATTTTCCAGTGAAAAAGATTGCTTTATTATCACAATTTGTTCAATATATAGATAATTCTATAATACACAAAGATGTGTAAGAGTAAATATAAGCGTCTTTCAATATTTTCTTTTATTTTTTTCTGATTAAGAGAAGTGAAATTAGTCACAAATTAGAGAAAGGAAGGGTTTGTCATTTATTACAAACTAAAAAGTCAATTCCCATTTATTCTTTCATGAAGCTTGATACTTTTTTAATACAAAGTTAATGAATGTATAACTGCTTCTTGTTTGATAGCATCACTGGAACAACAAGTATTCAGAAGTAGAAATATGGAAAATGAAAAAAATACACATTAATATTGTTACTGTGGAGTATTATTTGACAAAAATTTTGCTAAATCTTTTAAAAAATATCCAAATAGAAAAATCATTAAGTTTATCTTCAATAATTTCCTTTCACATTAAAAAATAATTGACACTATAAAAGAACTTAGGAATTTAGAAAAAAATTGTTCAGTTGCCCGAAATGATACTATTTTTGTAGAGATAATTCTATTTATGAATAAACTCAATTTTAACAAAATACACTCACTTAACAGATTGGCAATTATAAGTTTGGCTGAAAATCAACACAACAATAAAGCCAAACTTGCATATTAAGACACAGGTAAATTTTCACATTTCCCAAACTTATTAATTCCATTGTGGTTATTAAATTCATAAATTTCTCCATGGTCCAAAGATGAAACATTATAATAATTTTGTTCAATTTTTTGCCTTGTTTTTATCAGATATTAAGTAACATTCTGACTACAATAATTATTAACTCTCTGCCTCTTGAATTAAGCACTTGGAGAATTTCTAACTTGTTTTGAAGTAAATTACTATAGGAACTGGAAAGATGTGTCTCACCCCAGATCATGCAGGAATAGACTGCGCACTCAATAATACAAAAGAACATCATGGGTTCCTGATTCAGATGCACATGACCAAGTCAACTGATCTTTGGTTGAAAATATGGAGAAGGATTGTAACATATATGCATAAACCCCAATGAAGATATGCTCAATCTGTTGTGGGGTTCTTGACAAAATACAACGGAGAATGTGTAATGTGATCGACACTGATTTGGCAGGCCGGCTGCAGTCTCTCTCTCACTGGCGTGATTTGGCTTCCCTGTGTCTCTTCTATAAATACTTTCACGGCTTCTGCTCCAATGAACTTAGATCACTAGTGCTGCCTAGGTGTGAATTTGCACGAGATACTAGATTAGCAACTAGGTCCCACCATTTTACAGTAAAACTGATAAAATGTAACTGCAATTTCTACTCCAACAGCTTCTTTTCTTGCACTTCCTGACTGTGGAATTCCCTTACACATGGTTGCTTCCCTGAGAACTACAATCTCCAGGTGTTTAAATGTAAGGTCAATAGACACCTCCTAACACACTAACTTGCATCCATTCTCTCAAACACTCTTCCCATCTACCCAACCCTCAGCCTTGGTACCCTTACCAGTCTATCACCCTCCTCATGACATTTCCTATATCTAAACACTCTTTCTCTTTACCTTCCCCTATGTAACCCCTTGCGCAGTAGTGGCAGTGGAATGCCTTGCTTGGGGTGAAATGATTAAAAAAAAGACACTAGATATGAGAATGTAGGGTCCACATTTACAGAGAGACACACAGGCTACACGAACAAGCTAATGAAAATGAGAAAATCTAGAGCTGAATAAAATTTCAAGAAAAATAAAATAGAAAAGGACACTACTATATTGGTGTTATGGTGAAACACACCTATTCCTCAGATAATGGACTCTCCCTTCTATATTAATAAGAGTTCACAGGAAGTTAACGGAAGAAGTACTTGGGAAGTTCTTAGCAGTTCTTAGAAGTTCTAGAGAGTTCTTTAGAATTCTATTGGTGTTCAGCAGAACTACTAGTCAATTCCAGTTAGTCTATACACCTCAACAATTATTGACCCTCTGATCTTACATCAGGCATATGGAGAAATTCTTTTAAGAGAATTCCATCAAACCTGTAGAGATGTGTATTGTGTGTTCCACCCACATTGATGCCAGAATAGGTGCCACACTCAATAACACAGCTTGACAGACAGAAGCTTATTGGATTTTTTCTATGTTGTATTATATCTGTAAAAATTACTTGAAGAACAAAACATGATCACCTTTTTATTTTACGTAAGTTTGAAACTCTTTAACTATTAAAAATTTAGAAAAGTACTCTTCATGATCTACTGTTTTATTGAATTTTAGGTAAATTGGCTTTTAATTTACTATAGTTATCACTCTTATTTTCTGATAATGTCATGTGTGGCCGTCCATATTTTTTTTCTTCAGAGTATAATGTCCTAAATAATTATTATTTATTCCAGCAATTAAAAGTTTATCTAATTAAATTATATCCGAGTTTTATTGCATTTTATCTTGCTCTTCAGAGCAGATTTTCAGCCAGGTTGTCCACTTTAAAATAAAAAAAAATAGATGATTTATATGCCCCAATGAGTCCTGTATTTAACTAATAAAAAAAATTTTTACAGCTAAATAAAATTTTTTAAAATTTCATGGATTTACGTAGAGTTGGGGGGGGGGGGGGTAACAGAGTTAAAAAAATATTTTCACCAAGACATTTAAAAAATAATTTCATTCATTTGTGAATGAGTAATGAAAGTTTCATTCAAAACTGACCATTATTTGTCATATTTACGTAACTCATTGTAATAAAGGCGTAATTTTTTTTTTTTGCCGCTAACTCAAATAAAAACAACATATTCTATCAAAATTTCGAAAATGTTAGCAGGGATTCAAAAAATTTTTAAAATAATTAAAAATTGATTTGATCTTCCCTCTTAATAAAAATATCAATATTTTGATGGAAAAAGTTTGTTTTATGAAGTTTATGAACTTTTTTATTCATACTATGCTGTTTCATGCTGTTTTTTTAGCGATTTTTTTGGAGGTAGCTACATTAAAATGCGACAATAATTTAATTGTTGAAAATGTCCTAGATAAATTTATGTACCACC
Source organism: Ascarosepion bandense (assembly GCA_037127315.1). Taxonomy (NCBI): domain Eukaryota; kingdom Metazoa; phylum Mollusca; class Cephalopoda; order Sepiida; family Sepiidae; genus Ascarosepion; species Ascarosepion bandense. The sequence continues at coordinate 13,951 of JBBBDQ010029017.1, forward strand.
ACTGAATGGTCTAACAAAAAAAAAAAAAATAATAAAGAAATCCTATGTTTTTTATTGCTCTTAATATTAGAAATTTTCCCAATAAGGCTTAATTCTAATGTTTTTTAACACGTTCGAAATTTTGGTAAAAAATCTTGTTTTTCTTAAAATTATGGTGAGTGGTAGTGGTAGTGATACCGGTAAATGTTCGTTTTAATTCCCTTCGCTTTTCCCCACTTCAAATTTATCCAATATAGCATTATTTCTGTGCAAATGTATATGCTGAACTCAAATCAACAATTAGTTATTGAAGAAATTTACCTTTTTTGCTTTGAAAGTCCATAAAAAAACGAAACTATATCTTGCACTTTTTCTCTCCCGTAATTCTCACGAAGTCATGTAATTGACTGCAGAATGACGTTCTACGTAGGAAGAAATTTTGTTTTATTTTCTTCCTTTTACTGAAACTTCCGGCGATGTTCTTTGGCTAATGAAAGTAATAAGCGTAGAAATAAAACACACTTTTTCCATCAAAATATTTATTTTAAGAGGAAAGATCAAAGTAATTTTTAATTATTTTTAAAAAATTTTTAATCCCTGCTAACATTTTAAAAAATTTGTTCGCAAATTTTGTTTTTAGTTGGGTTAGCGGCTAAAAAAAATTACAATGGGTAACGTAATAATGACACAACCCACTTTTTTCCTCGGTGACAAACACATTAAATGGGAAATTCTCGCAAACATCAAATAATTGTCAGATTTGAATGAAACTTTCAGTACTCATTCACAAACGAATGAAATTATTTTTTAAATTATTATTTTTTAAATATCTTGGTGAAAATATTTTTTTAAGTCTGTTACCCGCAACCTCTACGTAAATCCATGAAATTTTAATAAAATTTAATTAGCTGTAAAAAATTTTTTTACTAGTTAAACGCAGGACTCATTGGGGCATATAAACCATCTATGATTTTTATTTTAAAATGGACAACCTGACAGAAAATCTACCCCGAAGAGTAAGATAAAAAAATGCAATAAAACTCTGATATAATTTTAATTTGATAAACTTTTAATTGCTGGAATTCATAAAAGTGTTACTAATATTTTAAAAACCTTTTATGGAAACGTTGTTTAATTTCATTTTTAGTTAAGAATTGATGATTATTTCCTATCGAAAATTGAAAAGTTTAATAAAAATCGTTAATCTCATCTTAAACGTTGGAAAATTTGCAAAATGAAAAATTACGGTAAAAGACATTTTTTAGCTTGATGACGTTATGATGAAAAAAAAAAGGATTCTTTCCTTTTCTTTTTCATTCGTCGAGTAAAAAAGCAAATTTTCAGATTTTTACTTTGACAGATAAAAAAAACTGAAGATAAATTGAATGACTTTTTTTATAATTTTATGATGAGCAAAATAAAGTTGAATTATTGCAGATGATTTGGAAACTTGATACCGACACGGACTTTCTAATTATAATAAAAAAATTATCTGGAAAATGCATTTTAATTTAAATTCTGTATCTCCAATGTTCTATGAAAACGTAAGTTTTTCTTACAGATTCTGTAGTGTATTGTCGAGGTAAAAAGCCTTTTCTGAGCAAATAAAAGTACAAATTCATTTTTCATGTTAACAAAACATTTAGAAAACGAATTCTTTTAAAAATTATTCGTATTTTTTCACTTACCTTTCCAACTAGAAAATGCAATGAGAAAAACAAAATGGGACGATTTTTTTTCTACTCAAAAATCATTTAAGGATTTCTCTCTATGTCAATAAATTGTCGACCTGCTCAGTTTTTGCATAGTTCGTTTAGTTCATACAAGGTCAAAGTTAGAACGAATGACACAAAAAAGGAATACAAAAAAACAATGCGAACATAAAATTACTTTTTGAGAAAATATTGTGATTGATAATGAAGACTAAACCAAATTACACGGTGTTAAACACGATTTTGTTCCTTATGTTTAAAAGTCTCATTTCTTTGCATTTCAGTCAGTTTAGGGCCATACATGATCCACGCTTGGGCGATCATGTCTCGAAAAAGTCATGACTGACTGGGCAGAAGATTATCCCTCAGTAGGTTGCCATTGCTTTCTACGGTAGACTGGTTGCCGACCAAGGCTATAGAACCCAATCTGTTCTATTGTTTAACCCATAAGTGGAAGGAAGAAAAGGATTAATACCTTTCTCAAGGGTATTTGCGAGTAAGTGAATGCAAGTAATTCAACTGGAATTCGAACTCGGCTCCCCGATTTTTCGTTCTGAGCCAATATCCACTGCGCCACAACTCACATCTTTGCATTTACAGAGCGAAATTATTAAAAACTAACCATGATGTTCCCCTTCTCACTCATTGAGACCGCCGGTGTTAATAGCTCAGTACCTCATTTCGGAATCTATAATAATATGGGGCTTTGTTAAAACCTTAGAATAATCATGATTAATATGCTAAGAAATATCATGAATCATTTCTATGTGTAAAATAAAAATTAATGTGTAAAATAAAAATAAATAAATATTATTAAAAATAGTTGAAAAACTAAAAAGGAAGACATTGTTACCTGTAGGTGCCTCTGTAGTAGATAAGAAGAATTAAAATCAACTTTCATTGCTATTAGAAAAATTCACAATCACGTGTAAAATCCTGGGTTTTCCCAAAGAGAAAAAGGATTGAGCGTGTGCTTAAAGAAAAAGTCGAAACTGGATTTCGCAAGTAGATGTTAAATTGATTTTCTGACCAATAGAAGCGAATTGCAAGACCATAAAGACTTTCACAATCCTGTGCTAAAAATGTAAATTACTATAAAAGGCTCCAGTCAGCGTCAGTCAGACAGTCAGATGGGAGCAGCAGAGACAACCAGCTAACAAGAGAAATTTCAAGTGACCCGAATATTGTCCTCCTTCTTCTTCTTTCTCATGAACTGATTCCTTTTACTTCTTCTCTATTTAAAGACATTCCTACAAACAAACGCTAATCCATACATACATACGCATAAACTCTTTGCAACATTTGCTACTTTGAACATTTCTTAATACTCATAACTTTCTCATTGAACATTAATTTCTACCACAATTCATGTTCTCCATTTCATTAATAAATCTCTATTTTAACATTAAAAATGTAAATTTTTATTTTTACACTATTCCACACAATCCCACACATTACAACCCGCCAACAACCAACGTTCTGATGAAAAACCTTCTGATAGTTCTGATAATTTTTCTGGACCAAACTTGTAAGCTGTAGGGAGTACGGTTATGTCTGACACAAGGCTGAATCAAGAAACATTAACCATCTCCTTATAACTATACCACCAAAATGGATCAGTCAATCAGTTAAGTGATACGTGATACATGCTTAGGCGATCATTTCTCAAAAGAGACAATACTGTCTGGGCATAAGATTATCCCACAGTAGTTTGCCATTCCATTTTGTGGTAGACTAGTTGCCAGCCAAGACTATAGAACCCAATCTGTCCTGTTATTTGACCCATAACTGAACAGAAGAGACAGATTAATACCTCTCCCAAGGGTATTTGTGCATGAGTGAATGCAAGGAATTCAATTGGAATTCAAATTCGGCTCCCCAATTTCTCATCCTGAACCGATATCTACTGCCCCACAATGAACTTTTTTTAATAATAAATTTTGAAGGCAATTGTGGAAACAAATATGTTATAATAACAAATAAATAAGTGAATTTAAACAAATATACATGTAGAGCTGATAGAAGATTATGTAAAAAGCAAGCAATGTTTGATGAATTTAAAATTGTTGCTTTACAAAGTTCACATGCGTGAGGTAAACATATGTAACGCACAAATTAAGATTTGTCTTACTTAAACTGTATTTCGTAAGGTTTTTGCTGAAATTTGATTTAAAAACATATTGTCCTGTTTGAAGGTTCAAGATGTAATTTAATTGAATAGTTGAGTGAATGTTCTGAATGATGAAAACTTTGCGGAAAGATATTCTGTATGAGGAAAAGTTTGCTGAAGAATATTCTTTATGATCGAGAAGTTGTTGATTTCAGCTTGGCAGTTTGAGTGAGTGAGTGAATTCTTGTACTCTTATTGCCATGATTGAAGTTGAACAGTCAATAGATGATTAGATGATAGCAGAAATCGGTTTCACAAGTGATTTCCCGTGTTTTGCTGTTCGAAGCTTGTAGTTACGTGGATTCTGTTAGCGCTTGGATACTCATGATATTTATTGAACATCATAGTACAAATACAGCACAAGGCCTAAAATGGGGATGGGGATGGCTGCTCATCATCTATCCTAAAACTTTAACTTGGTTATTCACAATTGTTGACTCTAGTACACTACAATAATTCTTTCACCAAAATACAACATTCTTATTTCCCATTGTTACTCTATCTACCCTAATACTTCAGATGTTCCATGAAGTCCTAACAATATCTCTTATGTACAATTTTGTGTGATGGGTCAGGGCAGAAAATAACAACTTTTCAAAATTTCCCTAATATATACAATGACAAGTAACAATGTCTCCAAGAAACTAAACAAAATGATGTTAATAATAAAGCCCCCAACAGCTTAAATGTGAAAGAAACATAAGTTAACTGGACAAAATTACTGCATGATTTAAAAAGTAAAATACTCATTTGATCCAAAACATACACACATTCACTCACACATCTAAACACAACAACATAAAGAAAAAGCACACCCAAAAAACAAAAAATGCCATGCATCCACCACAGAGCTGACATTCCTGGTCACCTAACTGGGAAGGGAATGGGGATTAAACTAAAAGACAAAGGGGACAGAAAAAAAAGAGGGCCAATGAGCATTTATCACCTAGCTAACTTAATGTAAAAATAAAAATTCAAATAACGTCTATACTAACCTAATAGGGAGAAGCTGCCCATGTTCCCTCCAGCACACCCAATATCCTGGTGCTTCTTGAAAAGCAAGAAGGCCAGCTCCACCCTAGCTAAGGTGACATCTCCACTATCACAGGATTTGATTGCCCGATTGACTTTTTTCTCAACTGCTGTTTGTGCTGCTAAACTAGCTACATTGAGCTGACGACTATAATCAGCAGTAAACAACATAATTCTCAATTTTAGGGAAGCCCACCACTTCTTCTCAACCACAGCCTCCATCAATTCCCATTATAGTGTTAGTAACAGCTGGTCCCAGAAATCATGCCTATCAAATAATGAGGCGTTCAATTTCCATTGGCCAACCAACATAACCTTAAGCTTATTTAAGTTTACATGAACCCAGATGAGCCTATGATCCAGGGAAACTATCAGATAAACACTTGAACAACCTAAGAGCCCAACATTAACTCTATTAACTAGGACTCAATGTAGCTAGCATGCACCACCAAATCTGAGCTGCCACTATTAGTCTAAATCTACACTAACTCCCGAGGGTGTTCATTTCGATACTTATTGACAAGACTATTTCCTGTTGATAAAGTCCAGAAATGGCTGCATATCTGAGTTGTTAGTACCTGACCTTTCTCTTATACAATCGTTCTCAGGGTCAAAGACGGCATTCTAGTCCTGAGCAAAGACTACCCGACAAGATGTCTCTAAGAACGACCTGACCTGCCGAAACAAAACAGGATGCTCTGCATGGCCATTGGGTACATGAACCTCAATGAGACAAAAAGTTTTATCCTTTATGGTAATATCCAGTGCACAAATCCTGCCTGCCGGATCTGTGAAGACAAGTGCACACGCCGCCCTCAATGACTTGCTCACTAACCAGGAAATGCCTCCAGAGTGAACATCAAACCATACCGAATAGAGATGAAAACCCCTAGACAGAATGCCTTCATAGTCGCTAGTTAAAAACTGGGTCTCTTGTAAGCAACATACATCTACACCAAAGTGCTGAAAATCGCGAGTGACCCTCACCCTTTGAGACTCCATCCTCAGTCCCAAGATCCCAAGGAAAGCTAAGTTTTAGCCCCCTATAGAGGAAGAGGTGAACCAAAACTAGGACCCGTACTGAACAAAATGTTTTTCACTTCCATTAGAACTTCGTTTTCTAGTATGGCGAATGTGTGGTGTATTGGGATAGACTTAATGGTCTCATTGGCCATGCCCCATGTCTGCCATGCTCCCAACCCAGTTAAGAGTCTCTGGGCCTTCGGGAAGTTTGATGGTACCTCTATGTCTTAATCAGCGAATTTTTTCATAGGTAAAAAAGCTTTCAGATTTTTGATGTGATTGCTGTAATTCTTGGCTCACTCTACCTGGGCCGGAGAAATACGGCAGACATCCTCCCCTTGCCTATGAGGCAATTTAGGGGGCTTTTTCCTAGTCTCTTTGTCCTTAGATTTGGGGCTTCTTTGTCTTTTGTTGGGTGGTGGCATTTGTTTTTTGGGAGAGGGACATGGATAGGACATGTAGAATTATTCATTGGACTAGGGTCTCTACGATGAGTGGTAGGGTTTTTGGGAATGGGCTGTGAAGAATGTGACTTTGGCGATAATGATTTTTTCTTTTCCAAGAAGGATAGGGCAGAGACCGAGAGGCGAGAGGGACAGGTTTTTAATTCCTTTTCCAGTAACTTGATCCTCTCAGTCCCCTCATATTCCGGATTGTATTTTTTCAATAAATCCTCAAAGTAGCTAGTTTTCCATGCTGGAGAATTGCCTTTCACACTGGAAGAGTGCTGGAGGTTTCAGGAGACCAAGGTCCTGCTGCTTGACACTTTTCTCTGACCCTGCTAACAAACAGCCATTCCGAGGCTGTACTTTCAGATGGCGAAGTTTTTCAGGGAATGTGGGTAGATCTTTCGCTTCAGCTGGGGGTACTACCACTCCAGTCCTGACTCCTGGCATGCCCACTACAGCTGAGATGGATTCTAAAGAAACAGCCACAGGGGGATTTTGATCAACAGGGTCCTGACGTCCAGAGGCCTTATTCACTGAGCAGAAGGAGGAGAGGTAACCAGTCTCTCCACACCTCCAGCAATTCAGTTTTCTCTAATAATATAAATTCTCTACTCACTCTCTCAACACATAATTTCAATTTCATATTTTTGTACATGTTATGAATATAAATATTGTTTTGTTGTTACCAAAAATCAGAATTTTCTTTATTCATTGTTTGTGTGTTTGCTGTTAATCACCTAAGCTATAAACTTAAAATGTGTAGAGTTTAAAACCGTATTCCACTACAGTATATATATATATATTTTTTTTTTTTTTAAATATACTGTTAAATATAAGAGACAATGAATGAGCTGTGATACAGCAAAACAGGCTTGTATGAGGATGACTTATACATATATATATATATGATAAAATATACATTTTATATAGATATTATTATATATATATATATATATATAGGGTCTGCCATAAGTAACTATTTATTTTCTTTTGTTTGTAATGTAGTTGATACTTATGTATTTCTTTTATTTCATGTGTTATTCTGCTGTAGGGTGATACCCCTGCAGCAATCTTAATGATGAAATGACCCATGGCTAGAAATGGTCTATTTAAGTAAAGAATACTAGCATTCGAGGCATAATATTCAGACTGATTACTTCGGCGACTATTGCGAACTCTCTTCTGTGTTGTAAGTTCTGTCTTTGTAACTATTGTACTGTTCTGTGTATATCTGTTTGACACCGGATATTACGCTGAATATTACTGCAGTACACTTTTTCTGTAGACTGTATCCTCCTTAGCGATATAACACATTTGAAAGCTGAAATCATATTTTTTCATTTGATATACATTTTGTTTCATTGTTATTTCTATTTCAGATATACATTATGCCTATACAATTAGCAAAAGATTGCAGTTTCAAAGTGGTTCTGGTTTGTTTGCCAGATTTGACCCCTACTGAATTTTTCCTGTGGGGTATTCTCAAAGACAAAGTCTACTTAGCAAAGCCCCATAGCACTGCTGAACTTAAGGAACAAATCTGAGCTGCCAATGCTCAAGTGCCATTGGAGCTGTGTGCCAAAGTATGCTGCTCAGACCCTGAAAGATTAACAAAGTGCATGGAGCTCTGTGTACAGCACACAAAGCTTTACTAAACATCATGTTTTATGTTGCAAAAAACATAAGTGTATCCTTTCTTAGTTTCTATATTGCAGTTGCTTATTTCTTCTATGCTACATTTATTATGTTGAAATAAAATTATAGATATTTATGGTGAACCCTGTATATTAGGTACCACCACTAAACCAATAAAAAACAGCACAGTATGAAGAAAAAAGGCCCTATATTTAATAAAAACAAAGTTTTTTGATCAAAATGTTTATGTTATTATTAAGAGGAAAGATTAAATTATTTTTCTTCATTATTTTTTAATTCTTTTCTAACATGTTTGAAATTTTGGTAAAAACATTTTGTTTTAATTTTCATTTGCTAGTAACCAATTCATTACAAGAGTTTACAATGGAAAATGTAATCCCCAGTAAAAAACACATTTAATTTGAAAATTCTTGCAAAAATCAAATATTTGTCAGATTCTAATGAAATTTTCTGGACTTATTTACAAATGAATGAAATTATTTTTGAAATTATTATTTTTTAAAATCTTGGTAAAAGTAATTTTTTTACATCTGTTACACCCACCATTAAATCTGTGAAATTTTAAGAAATTAAATCTTGTTGAGAAAACTGGGGAATTTAAATAATTTATTATTTTTTCAAACATTTTCACGTTCCTGAAAATCTGCTCCCAATAGTAAAATAAAAAATGCAATAAAACTATGACATTATTTAATTTGATAAGCTTTTAATTGCTTTAATAAATAATATATAAGGACATCATAGTCTGAAGAAGAAATTTTTTTTTCAAATAATCATGAAATTTTAAAAGAATTGTTTTCATTTTTTTAATTATTATAATTTAGAAAGTTTCAAAAATATTTTAAAAATACTTCAAAGATTTGTTGCCATTAGTTTATTAATTATGAAATCTATATTTACTAATTGAAAATTGAAAAGTACACCGCTCAAACTGTCGTGCCTTTCTATCTTTAAAATAATTTAACAGCTGTTTTGTATATTTTAATTTTTTTTGTGTGGTAATTTCTATGGGTACATTAACAGGTTATGTATTTCACGGTTTCTTCCCCTTACAGGAAAAAAATTTGCACAACTTAGTCAACGTCTTTTGACATACACTTATCTTACCTCGCATCTCTCTGGCTGTCATCACATGTAAATTATACAGGAAAGCAGTCAGAAAGATCAACATGTTCTGTTTAAGAAATAGTTTTATTCTAAATTTACTGCTGTAAATAAGTTATAGGCACCTCCACTCATTTTCAACATCTAAATTTTAGATTGAATTTTTAAGAATAAAAAAGTTTTCTTGAAAAATTTATTTTAGTTTTAATTGAAAGTTAATGATTAAATTTACTATTTCCAGTAAACAAAATACAATGGTGTATCTCAAACAGAAATTACACTGATTGGAATCTAAAATTTTGAGATTAAAAGAATTTTAAATTTTTCGGCCATTTTTAAGCAATTGACAGATTCGTAAACAAAAGTTAATTTTCGGTTTTGAAATTCTTGCAAAAATAAAATATACATCTGTGACATATGATTTTTGGAACGTTAACAAGTTTCATGTTAATCTGATTTACACAAGTATAACTTATTTTATTTACAACATGAAATTTTGAATAAATCTATTTTTAAGTACAGAGTTGATCTTTCTAGCCTACCCACCAAAATTCTAAATGTGTTGACAGATCAAAATAAGTGTGTGGCGATCAAAAGTGCCATAATTGTACAGTTTTATTTTTCCGGTAAAAGGGAGTAACCCTGAAACAACTAACTTATAAATTTATGCATAAAAATTGCCATGGAAAAGAAATAATTTCAAATGCACACACACACAGGAAAAAAAAATTGAAATTTATTTTTAAAATACTATAGCTAAATGATTTACCTCCACTCATTTTCGATAACTTACTTATAAATTCAATTTTTTAAAATAAAAAAAGTTTTCTTGAAACTTTCATTTTAGTGTTAATTGAAAGCTAAATGATTCAATTTTCTATTTTCAGTAAAGAAAATAGTCTGGTCTGGTCTATTTCCAGAAAGTAGTCTGGTCAAACAGAAATTATATTGATTGGAATGTAAATTTTTCAGATTTTTAAAAAATATTTTCAATTTCTCCACCATTTTTGAGTGATCAATACTTTTGTAAACAAAAGCTAATTCTCAATTTTAAAAATCTTACAAAAATAAAATATACATCTGTAGCATGTTTATTTTTGAAAAATCAATAAATGTAAAGTTGAATTAATCTGAAAATTTACACAATTTTTATAAAACTTTTCAATTTCCGATTAGTAATAATCATTTCAGTCACTAACCTGTCAGCCCAATGTCAACAAGAATTTTTTTTTAATCATATCACCCTGAGCAAGGTGGTAACACCACTGATGTGCAGGGGTCTATGTAAGAGTGAAAAAATTGGAAAAGAGAAAGCCGGAAACCACATCCTAAACAGGGAACAAGGGATGAGCCTCTTCACCTGTTCCATAGATGTGGGCAGAGTGTGAACCGGGCAATAGTTTAGTCTATCTACTCAAATTGAAAAAATTAAAAAAGAAAAGAGTGAAAAGATTGGAAAAGAGAAAGGCAGAAACCACATCCTAAACAGGTTACAAGGGATGAACCTCTTCACCTGTTCCATAGATGTGTGTGGAGTGTGAACTGAGTGATAGTTTATTTGGAAATATTTTAAAAATATTTTTGAAACTTTATTATTATAATTAAAATAAAAAAACAAAAATGAAAATAATTCTTTTAAAATTTCATAATTAATCGAAAAAAGAAATTTTCTTCAGACTATAATGTTTGACATTTAAAGCAATTAAAAAAGCTTAATGTTAGTTTTAATATCCTCTTTTTTTTTACTTTACTATTTGGAGCAGATGTTCCATAAAAATGGCTAAATGGTAAAAATAATCTTAACATTCCCCAATGAGTCCTGCGTTTAACTAAAACCATTTTTGCCTACAGAATTTATTTTTTGAAAAATCATGAATTTTACGTGGAGGTAGGGTAAGACATGTAAAAAAAAAATATTTTTACCAAGATTTTTAAAAATAATTTAAAAATTAATTTCATATCATTCATTTACGAATAAGTGCTGAGAGTTTCATAAAAATCCAACAATTATTTGATTTTCACAAGAATTTCCAAATTGTCAGTGGAAAAAAACCCCCAAAAATATGTTATTATATAAATTAATTACGTTTTCCATTGTAAAACTCTCATAGCGTTTTGGTTGTTACTCGCTAACTCAAATCAAAACAAGATTTTTTACCAAAATTTCGAACGTGTTAGAAGGGATTAAAAATTTAAAAATACTTTGATCTTTTCTTTTAATAATAATATAAAAACATTTTGATAGAAAAACTTTGTTTTTCTCTTTATTAAGTGGGAGGCCTTTTTTATTCATATGCTGTTTTTTAGCGATTTAGCGGAGGTACCTTAATTTTAATATTTTCAATAAGCAAAATTCTTTGCTGTATTTCAAAATGAATTGATTATTTTTACTGAGATTTTCTAAAAAAATAATAATTTCAAAAATAACTTCATTTATTTGTAAATAAGTCCTGAAAGTTTCATCAAAATCCGACGATGATTTGGTTTTTGCAAGAATTTCCAAATTAATGTTTTTCACCAACCAAAAAATTAGCTTCGTAATTGTAATATGACATTTTGCCAGAAGTAAACCTTAGCAAACAAACAACTTACCATTGCTGCAAAGATTTCATACTTTGGTATATGGCGAAAATTTTCTGGTGATAAAACTGTTTTTATTTAGTATGGAGCATTTTGGTATCATGTATTCTGATATTTTATTGAATCAGTGGAGGTATATACATATATATGTGTGCGTGTGTGTTATTGTAATTATGTTTAGAGATAAAATTTGTTTTTTCATTAGTTTACTGGTAGAAAGACATTTTAGGCAAATAGATTTTTGCCATTAAGTGCTTGAATTTTCAGAATATATTTAATTTTTTGAAGATTTTTCAATAAAGAGAAATTTAATATTTCTAATAAACAAAATTTAAGACAAAAGAAAACAAAAATTGTCACTTCACAGCTATTTTAAGAAAAAAAAATCTCCTTCCAGTGAATTTAAATTAGCTTTTGAAATACTGCAAAGCATTTTGTTTATTAGAAATATTAAATTTAATCTAATAGCTTCAAATTAAAATAAGATTTACAAAAGATTTTTTTCATTTTCTAAAATTCATTTTAACTCATTCTTTTTCTGCTTTTGAGTTGTCCGGACTATATGAGAACTTTGTTTATAAAATTTCTAAGTACTATATTCTCAGTAATCTAATATTTCATTGACTTTTAGAAATGTTGACTTTAAATTTACTATAGTTATCACCCTTATTTTCTGATATCATGTTTGAATGCTACTATCTGCAAAAATTGATTCAAAATTCTTTTAAACAACCTGGAGTCCTTAAATTATAATAATCTTTTCAATTCATGATTAGTAAATAGAGTTTTTACTTTATAACAGTATCCCTCAACCATTACATCAATGAAACAGAATTTTAAAAACTTTAAAAATTATTCTAATTAAAATTAAAAACATGAAAGCAATTCTTGAAAAATTAATTATTTACTAAATTTTTTTTAAGACAATTATATCCTTAATATATCCTATTCATAAAAGCAATTAAAAGATTTTCCAAATATGAAATGTTTTATTTTTATTGTATTTTGTATTTTATGATTCAGAGCAAATCTTTGGTAACTGGGGTTTTGTTTTGATAAAAGAATATTGATTTAAAATTCCCCAAGGAGTTCAGCTTGTAACTAATATAGATGGCAAGTGTTACACTATTGAATTTTTTGAATTATCATAAAATTAAATAAGCGTGGGGTAACAGATAGAAAAAAAAGAAATATTTAAAAGAAAACATTTCTAAAATATTTAATTCATTTATGAATAAGACCTAAAACTTTCATTAAAATTCAAGAGTCATTTGATTTTTGCATTAGTTTTTAAATTAATGATTTTTACCATGAAAAAAAGAATAAAATTTGCTAATTTAAAGTCCATATGCTAAAGAAAGAAAAGTCAATCAGTTAGGCAGAAGATTTTCCCAAAGTGGGTTGCCATTACTTTCTGTGGAAGACCGGTTGCCAACCAAGGGTATAGAACACAAAGTGTCCTCCTATTTAACCCACAGCTGAAGGGAGAAGTGACAGATTAATAGTTTTTGCAAGAGTATTTGCATGTAAGTGAATGCAACAAATTTGACTATAATTTGAACTTAGCTCTCCGATTTGTTGTTTTGAGCTGATAATCACTGCACCGCAACACACAGCCCAAAGTAAGAAAAACAGGATTTTTACCCCAAATTTTGTACATTCTAAAAAAATTGAAAATTATAATTGTAGAATTAAAAAACACTTTTCTCTTTATAATAACTTTAAAAAATCTCATAAAAAAAAGATATATTTTTCTGTAACATTATTTGATGAATATTAGCTGATTTGAAAGAAATATTATTTAAGTTTAAAATATCACAGAAATACATTTTTTAACACAGTGGTAGGTGTGTTTTTAGCCCAGCAGTAGCTGTTTTGATATGTTGATGGCCTGATCTAATGCTGTTCTTTGGAGACTATCTGTAAAACATAATTTAAGAAAATGACATGAGCATCTTTTTATATAATCTTTAAGTACTCAGGAATCTTACAAATTTGGCAAAATATTCTCCATAATCTAATGTTTTATTGAATTTTAGAAATATTGACGATAGTTATCACTCTTTTCTGATAATGTCCTGTATGGTTACCTGAACATACAAAATCATCACATTTATATGCATACCAAAAATTCATAAAATTTTGAAGCATGCAATGTTTTGTAAGCAGATGGTTTGCCCCATTATTAAAAATGTATTTATAAAATTAAAAGTTAATAATTGAAATATAAAACATATAGTAAAAAAACAAAATAATTTCCTAATTAACGGGCTATTGTCGACTTGACTTGAAATATGTATCATGAAAAAACATTTTCATTTAAGAATAATAATTGAGGAAATTATTCATAAGTATATGAAAAATTTGATGAGAAAATTTACTTCAATGTCAAAATATTTTAATGACTTTACATTTAGCTTCAAGTTTAATTGCTAAAAGTACATCACAAGTTATTATATCAATGAAAATTTACATATTCAAGAAGCATACAAGCAATAATTGGCACATGAATAATAGAAATGCTAGGGAGGGTCATTTGTTCTTAAATATTTGCTATTAGAAGCAAGACATTCAGAAAGTATTTAGATTCTAAATTGATTAATATCAATGATAATACATGCATGTACAGAGCAAAAACATCTACTGCAGGTTTAGCTGCAGACAGCACCTCTAGCCACTTAAAGAAAAGGGGTATTTTCAGCAGGGCCAAGAAGAACACTTGTAAATATAACCTTCTACAGTCTGCCAGCAATACCACAAAACTGGGAGCTGAAAGTTAAACTGGGAAAGCAAAGTGAAGTTCTTAAAAACTGTTTTTGTTTTGGAAAGCTTTCAAGCAGATATTTGGGATGATGGCTTTACCAAACAAAAAAGAATTCACACTAAATTTTGGAGTGCTACTGTCTTGAAAATGCTAAGAAAGTTTTAGGAATGAGGATTGAATAAAAAATAAGAGTCATTTTGTATCAAATTAACAAGGTCTTACCATCACTGATAGAGATGTTTTTACAAATTGAATGGTACCTATTTTACATCTCTAGGTCAGCATTAAAATCAGCATGTAAAACAAAATGTTTTTAATAACATTTAATAGTTTTAAATGATGTTACAAGTGAATATTTGAAAATGATGAAAAAAGTATAAAACCTCTCAAAATAAGATTAAAAACAGACTAGTGCTGGATTATTTCAAACAGAAATTAATAATTGTAAATTGTAAATAATTGTAAAAGATTCATTATAGTAAAAAAAAGAAATGGAAAGAAATGGCCCAATGGAAAAACAATATGCAAAATGGAATCAGCAAGCAAAGATCAAATTCTGGCTGAGATAGTTTATGTTCCCTTCAGATGATGCTGAATATTTAACAGAAGGTATTTTTTATAATGAATAAATCAATTCAAACTGACCTGATTCTTTAAAATATAGATCATTTTCATTTATTTATGTATAAAGAAATAAATTGCAAATTAAATAATCAAACAATTTATTCCAAACTTTTGTACTATTTGCATGTGTATGTTGAATGTTTCTCAGAAAATAGTTTATATTACATTTCTGCCTTTGTTTTCATAAAAAATGCGTATGTTTGTAAAATTACAAAATGTTTATTTTTATGTTAGCATGTTTATTTTTAAATGAGAAATTTGTAAAGCTATTGCTTTACACAAGCAAGTCTAAGCAGTGTTTGTATGCAAGTGCTTTTTCAGCAGGAAATCATAGAAAATTTCCAACATATAATCAACAAAAATTAGTTTCTCTACATGTCCAATGAATTTTGAAATACTGGAAAATAATGTGATCAGATTTTACAAGAATAGGATCTATACGAGATAGCAAGTATTATTCTTAGAAGGTATATTTATAAAACTATAAAGAAAACCATTCTTTCACATGAATGCACCAAAACAGACTGTCTGAAAATGCACACTAGCAAACATCACAAAAATATATTCTCTCTCCAGTGTTTGTTTATTCAGAAAGCTCACTAAATATGAATTCCATAAAAATGCAGCTCCACACACTTCACAAAATTATATTTTTTCTCTAGAGTGTGTCAACATATGTCTAACCAGATGGGGCTTCCGTGAAAATGCAGATCCACAAACTTCACAAGCATATGGTCTCTCTCCTGTATGTATTCGCATATGTCGCACCAAATGTGACTTCTGTGAAAATGCAAACCCACAAACTTCACAAGAATGAGGTTTCTCTCCAGTATGAGTACGCATATGAATAATCAAACTTAGCTTCCGGGCAAATGCAGATGCACAAACTTCACAAGAATATGGTTTTTTTCCAGTGTGATTACGCATATGAACAACCATATCTTGCTTTCGTGAAAATGCATATCCACAAACATCACAAAAATAAGGTTTTTCTTCAGTGTGACTACGCATATGAACAACCAAATCTTGATGTTGTGAAAATGAAGATCCACAAACATCACAATATAATGATTTCTCACCAGTGTGAATACGCATATGAACAACCAAACTTTGGTTCCTTGAAAACGCAGATCCACAAACTTTACATGAATATGTTTTCTCTCCAGTGTGTGTTGACATATGTCTAACCAAATGGGTCTTCCGCGAAAATGCAAATCCACAAACTTCACAAGGATATGGTTTCTCTCCTGTATGTGTTCGTATATGTCTCACCAAATGTGACTTCTGTGAAAATGCAAACCCACAAACTTCACAAGAATAAGGTTTCTCTCCAGTGTGAGTACGCATATGAACAATCAAACTTAGCTTCCGTGAAAATGCAGATGCACAAACTTCACAAGAATATGGTTTTTCTCCAGTGTGATTCCGCATATGAACAACCAAATCTTGCTTTCGTGAAAATGCAGATCCACAAACATCACAAGAATATGATTTCTCTCCAGTGTGAGTACGCATATGAACACCCAAACTTTGCTTCCTTGAAAATGCAGATCCACAAACTTCACAAGAATATGGTTTCTCTCCAGTGTGTGTACGCATATGAAGGACAAAATGTGAATTCACTGAAAATGCAGATCCACAAACTTCACATGAATATGGTTTCTCTCCAGTGTGAATACGCATATGAACAACCAAATCTGACTTCTGTGAAAATGCAGATCCGCAAACTTCACAGTAATATGGTTTCTCTCCAGTATGTGTTCGCACATGTATAACCAAATGTGACCTCCCTGTAAATGCTGATCCACAAACTTCACAAGAATATGGTTTCTTTCTAATGTGTTTTTCCATTTGGCCTACTTTGTCTGACTTCACAAGTGAAATTAGCAAGGATCATATGAATATGGCTTAGTTCTCCTGTTTATTCATATATAACACCAAATGTATTTTGTAGATACACCACACATGTCAAAGTAAATTATTTTTTGCCAGTGAAAGTTCATTGTCATGCATTTAAAAATCTAGATCCATAAATCTTACAAGGTGCTGCATATAATTTTGTTCTTGATAAGGAGTAAAATGTCTTTTCTTTCATGGAAATTCTCAATAATAACCATTTTTGTACAGCCAGCACATCTGCGAACAAAAAGCAATAAAATATATATTTAAAACAGTCTGTATTATGACAGATACATGTAGTTATATATCAAGGTTAGTCTACTAATGTAGCAGTAGGAGAAGCCAGTGAAGTTCAAATCTTTCACAATTAAAAAAGTTAACTTTCAAAGATGCATATTTGTTCATAGTAGTTTATGCACCAACAACACAAAGCACTGACGAAGAAATAGAATCGTTCTACTCCATACTGGATAATGCCAAGGCTCAGTGCAAAAGCCAAGAAATTAAGATTATAATGGGTGATTTGAATGCCAAGTAGGTAAAAAAAAGGGAAGGAGACACAACCAGCAACTTTGGATTAGGAGTTTGCAACAAACGAGGAGAAAAATGGGTCTAATGGTGCATAGCAAATGACTAGGTAATAGCTAACACCTGGTTTCAAGAATACCCACAATGTCTATGGACACAGAGAAACCCAGAGGGTGACACAAAAAATCAAAAAGACTACATAACAATAAACAGTAGATTCAGAAATGCAGTTGTTCAATGCAAAGCCTATCCAGATGCCGACTGCAGAAGTGACCATGTCCCAGTCATCTGCAAACTAAGGATAAAACTCTGCAGAATGAAGAAGCCTAGCACAGCCCCAAAACTGAAATACAACACGTTCGTGAATTACCTCAACCTGCAGAAAGAATACACTAACAGCGTGAAAAACAAATATGAAGAACAAATTGGAAATGGACATTTGAAATGGAACTCTCTAAAGGAAGCAGTAGTGACATCAGCCAACAACATTGCCCCAAAGAAAATCAGATGCAGAAGAAAAAAACGAGTGGATGAATGAAGAGATTCTTGACATGATGCAAAGGAGACAAAAAATGATGCCAAGACATGGAAGAGAATACAGGAAACTACACAAGGAAATAAGGAACAAATGCAGACAGGCTAAAGAGGAATGGCTCAATGATAAATGCGCAGAGGAAAAGAAACAGTGAGCAGGGCTAATAAAGCAGACATGCATAAAGAGATAAGAGAACTGACCAGACAAAAATCCTGCTCCTCAACAGGGTGCATAAAATTCCAGGATGGAACGATAATATTGGAGAAAGAGGAAATACTTCATTGATGGAAAGGATATAGAAAAGATCTTTTCCACGACAAGAGAGAGCAACCAAGAATACACAAAGATGAAGATGGACTGGAAATATTAAAGTCTGAAGTGGAAGCTGCAAGAGCCAAACTGAACAGAAACAAAGCAGCTGGTCCAGATGGCATTGTAATAGAACTACTGACAGCCCTGGAAGAATTTGGCATAGAGAAAATTACAGAAATAATAAATGAAATTTATAATAGTGATATAATACCAGATCAACGATGTAAGTTGATTTTAATAGCACTGCCTAAGAAGCCAAGTGCAAACTACACTGAACTATCAGCTTAATGAGTGATATTACAAAACTGATCGTCCAAATTCTGATGAACAGAGCGAGAAGCAGAATCTGACCAGAGATAGGACAGGAACAGTGTGGGTTTGTCAAAGATACTAGAACAGGGAAGGACATTTTTATGTTGAAGATGCTCTCTGAAAGGGCAAGACATATAATAAAAGGACTTGTACCTATGTTTTATCAACTATATAAAGGCATTCGACAAAATACCCCACAAAGAATTGGAGATGCTCTGCAGCCTCGACATTTTTGGGAAAGACATTAGAGTAATTAAGAATCTCTACTGAAGGCAAGCTGCCTGCATACAAACAAGTAATGAATTCAGCAAATTTACAAAGAAAGGGGCGTAAGACAGGGATGTATCTTCACCATATCTGTTCATCTTGTACAGTGAGAATATTTTGAGGACCCTAGATGCTATGCCAGGATTTGAAATGGGAGGCCACAGTTTGAACAACATAAGATACGCAGATACTACAAGACCTCCTACAGAAGGTAGCTGAAGAGAGTGACAAAAAAGAACTACAAAGAAACTGCAAGAAAACTGAATGCATGATCATCAGCAAAAAGAGCAACCCAAAATGCCAAATACAGGTGAGGAATACTAAAATCAAGCAAGTACAAATTTTAAATACCTGGGAAGCATTCTAAGAGGAGATGGAAAGTGCGACATAGAAATCCAAAGGCAAATTGGCATGGCGAAGGACACGTTCCGGAAGCTGAGTAAAGTATTAAGACACAGGAAACTTTCACTAGAAACAACGAAGAGAGTACTAGATTGCAATGTGATGTCAGTTCTTCAATATTGCAGTGAATGTTGGACAATATCATCAAAGATAAAGGAAAAACTTGAAGCAGCTGAAATGTGGTTCTACAGAAGGATGCTGAGGATATCGTGGACTGTGTATGTGAGCAAAGACGAGGTTTTGGTAATGATGGAAACGAAAAGGAAATTAATATTGAGCATCAGGAAGAGACAACTAAAGTTCCTGGGACATGCAATGAGGAAAGAGGGCTTGGAGAACCAACTAACAAGCCAGATAGAGGGGGGAAAAGAGACAGAGGAAAGCAGCGGATAATATATTTGAAGGGCCTGAGCAGGTGGATGACAGAACTGTGGGGTTGCATGGTGTAACAGGAGAAAGCGTGCTAAGAGCCACTAGGGATAGGAAGACGTGAAAAACCATGATTGCTTACCTCCTGAAAGGACAGTGAATGTCTCATTTCTAGGTTTTCACTACCTAGTAATTTCAAAAGAATAACATAAAAATTTCAGTATTTATCTATTATTTTATTGAATTTTAGTTACTTTAGCTTTATAGCCTTATGTTTCAAGATGCTTTCTAAAAAATAATTGAAAAATTTAGTAACTGAGATAATAATGAAATTAAATACCATGATAGAGGTAACTCAATAATTTATTAAATGTTATGGTATTTTATTATTTATTTATAGATTTTAATATCTTAATTTTTATATTATTCTTTATTAATGATTGTTAACATGATGATTATGACATGGAAAAGTTATCTTTTTATATTTTTATAGTACTTTTCTTCAGATACAGGTCCTGCATAACATAGAACAAACTTTGTATTTGTTCAATTGGCAGTTGTCAACTATATCATTGAGATAGAATATCTTATAAAATGGATTTATGAAACTCATGATGTTGCCAGTATAATCATGGTTTACACCATCGATTGTCCAAATATGTCTGATGGTCTGGCCAACTATGATACCATGGAGTATTTCATGCAGGTCTTCTGCATAATTTGGATACTCAATAAGCAAAGAGGAAACTGACAGTTCGATCAAATCTTTAGAGTAAAAAAACAAAAAAAGTAACTCGGAATTAAAAAATAAAAAACTTTACAAATTTTTTCAGGGAGGATTTGCAGACCTTGTTGAGTGTTGAAACGTAAACATGAAACATAGAAGTGAAATGAAAGAAAAGCTGATATAAGGGTTTTTTCCTCTGTACAGAAAACAACCCACAAAACATGTAACATTTTAATAATATGTCACTTATGACCTATCAAAAAAATAAAAACCTGATTGCAACACACACACAAAAAAAAGTTTTATTTTAAAAATCTTGGTGCATGAAGATTTGCTAACTTTTTCAAATTTTGATGAGTAAATATAGTCTTAACTTAATAACTGAATGCAGACAGTGATTGGAAGAAACTTTCAGATTTTAGAAAAGTTATAAATTATTACAATTAAAACATAAAAATGGAAACAGTTCTTGTAAAAATTCAATCTTCATCAAAATAATTTTTTTTCAGACTATATCTTTAACATATATTGTTTATCAGAGAAATTAAAAGTTTATCTAAATAAAAAATGGCAATAGTTTTACTGCATTTTTTTCACTATCCAGAGCAGATATTTTCAAAATAGCAAGTGTAAACAAAAAAAAAAAGAAAAAAAAAGGTGATTTACATTCTCCAAAGAGTTCAAAAGCCATAGGGTGCATCAGCCATGCTTGGCACAAGGCCTCTTCCAAACATAGCTGACAATCCCTGCATTTAAAGATATCATCAGGCTGTTGAAAAATAAGTAGAATTTTGTGAATAGAACGGATACTATAACATATTTGTGAGAAGAAAAATGTTCATTTTGCATGTTAAAATAGAAATTTATTAAAAGGAATGAATAACGAGAATTTGTGGAAATTAATGTTCAATGAGAAAGTTAAAGATATCAAGATTTGTAGAAAATGTTCTTAGTAGTAATTGTTGAAAGAGTATATGCGTACGTACATCTGTATGAATGTTTGTTTAAATATGAATGTCTTTGGATGGAGAAGAAGTAAAGGAATCAGCACATGAGAAAGAAGGAGAAAGAAAACAAGGTGTGATGTGACCTTATGTCTGGGTCGCTCATGGTTGAAGTTTCTCCCATTACATTTTAGCTTGTCTCGCTGCTCCCATCAGAGTCTGTCTTGACCAGTCTCTGAATGTTCTTAAGTAGTTAATCCAACATATTTACTTAGGTATGAAAAAACGTTTGACATGAATGCTCTATTTGCTATCCAATTAGGATCCAGAATTTTGCTTTTCACACTAACTCGTGAAATTTGTCATGGCTTGGGTTTTTCCAAAATGTTTTTCGTCATATGAATCCACTTTTGCAGGTGTGTAATTTTACTTTGTATGTTTTAGTTGAGTCTTTCTAAGATGCTTTTAATTCCTAATTTCTTATCTGCCACAAGTCTTGCATTTAATTAGAAACAAACTTTGGACAGTAGTTAATTTATAGAAATTTCAGAAAACTAATTAGAAGGGGAGTAACATGAAAAATATATATTTTTACCATGATCTTATAAAAATAATGATTTAAAAAAAAATTTCAGTCATTTGTGAATAAATCTTGAAAGTTTAATCAAAATCCAACCATTATTTGATTTTTGCAAGAATCACCAAATTGTGTTTTTTACTGGCAAAGACATGAATTTCATAATATTATGCTTGTCACAGTAAACTCTTGTACAAATCAAATCACTCACTGACAAAAAAAGAAAAAAGTTTTTTTAACCAAAATTTTGATTGTGCTAGGAGGGAAAAAAAAGGAATATTAAACATACTTAAATTTTTCCTCTTAATAATAACAAAGAGCTTGACAATAAAACTTTGTTTTTATCAAGTTTAAGGAACTTCTCCATCATGCTATGCTGTTTTTTCAGTGAATGATTAGAGATTATAATAACATAAACATAAATACCTTTACTTATTTTCAATACCTATGTTTTAAAGTGAATTTTAATAAATGAAAAAACTTTCTTGAAGCTTTCATTTTAGCTTTAATTGAAATATAAGTAATTAAATTTACTTATTTCCAGAGAGCAAAATACTCTGTTGTATTTCAAATAGAAATTTCATGGATTCAAATCTAAAATTTTTGAGAGTTTTCATTTTAGCAACCATTTTTCAAATTTTGATGGGTTTGCAAACAAAAGTTAATTCTCGATTTTAAAAATCTTACAAAAATAAAACATACATCTGTGAAATGTTTGTGGAAAATTAGCAGATTTAATGTTAAATTAATCTGATTTGAAACAAATATTACTTGTTTATAGCATGAAAATTAGAATAAAAGTAAACGTTTCATTTCTGGGTTTTAACTACCTAGTAATTTTAAAATAATTTAACTAATATTTTCAGCAATTATCTGTATTATTGTTAAATTAGCTTTGTAGATACCTCCCCTCATTTTCAGTAATTAATTTTGAAACTGAATTTTTAAAAATAAACCTTATCTTAACCCAATTGGGACCATGACTGGAAGAAATTTTAAAAGATTTTTTAAACTTTATAAATCATTATAATTAAAAATAAAATCAATTCTTATAAAAATTCATTCACTGAAAAAAAAAAATTTCTTCAGACGATTATATCTTTAATTATAAGTTTAAGCAATTAAAAATTTATCTAAATTAAATGAAAAATGGCATAGTTTTATTGCATTTTCGGTTTCCCTATTCAGATTTTCTGAAAAGGAGCAACTATTAGAGAGAAAAAAAAAGGAGTGATTTTCATTCCCCAAGGAGTTCTCTTAACTAATGAAACAAAGTTCCGTGACGGTAGAAATTTCAGGAAATTAATTGGAGTGGGGGTGAAGTAACGTATATATATATATATATATCCCAAGATTTTATTAAAATAATGATTTCAAAAGTAATTTCAGTTATTTGTGAATAAGTCCTGAAAGTTTAATCAAAATCCGACTGTTATTTGATTTTTGCAAGAATTTCCAAATTAATGTTTTTACTGGCAAAAAAATGAGCTGCGTACGTTTGCCGTACCGCAGAAAGCAATGGCAACCTACTGCAGGATAATCTTCTGCCCAGTCAGTCATGTCTCTTTCGGGACATGATCGCCCAAGCATGTATCACGTATGGCACTTAACTGACTGACGTTTGCCGTAGTATGCTCTTGCAAAAATCTGATCATTTAGTAACGAAAAATAAAACCAGATTTTTAAACAAAATTTCGAACGTGTCAGAAAGGATTAAAAAATTTGATAAAATTATACCTTGTGAACATAAACATTTTGACGGTAAACCTTTGTTTTAAATAAGTTTGGGGTCTTTTAACGTTATGCTGTTTTTTCAGCGAATGAGTAGAGGGGAGAGGTACCTAAATTTTGTTTTTTGAGGATAAAAATTTGTTTTTATTAAGTTTAGAGCCTTTCTTGTACAGGCTATGTTGTTTTTTATTTTGTTTGGTTTGGTTTTTTAGAGAATTAGTGGAGGTACCTGGACAATATTTAATGAATTTTCTAAAATACAGTTTTAAATAATAACTTTTTTAAAGCACAAATTATTGACATGATTACATCATTAGACATTTTCGATTTTTTCAATTTTTTATTTTGCTAACAGGGCATAAAAAGAAATGAAAAAAGTGGCGAGGGGTGTCAGTAAATAACGATTTCTTTTTTTATCGAAATTTCTCTTCTTCCACTTACCTTTTAAAAACAGAACTGGATTATTTCTTTTTGTTCAAATAATTTTTTGTAGGGATTTCTCCGTCAAACTCCCAAAATTTTTGTATTGTTTGTTCAGTTTTAATAATGTATTGTTGAATTTGAAACGAATGACAAAAAGAAAGGACTTAAATGGGTAGAAAAACAAAAAAAAAAAAAGATACGAACGGTAAATTATTTTTTAAGAAAATCTTCCACTTGATTATTTAAGGCCAAAGAAGTGAAACGGTGTTAGACAAAATTTGGTTCCTTGTGTTTAAAATCATGAATTATGAAAGTTATACAAAAATTCACACCTGACTTTTCTTCCCGGCAATCGGCGTTGGTGTCGTTAAGACCAACAAAGTGTCCGATTTTTGAATCTATGAGACGAGTCGCCACCACAACGACATTATGTCAATTTTCCAAAAGCAGAATTTATGAACAAAATCATGAATAGTTTTTGACATAAATAGAGCAACGTGTAACTTTAACGGACACCTCGACGTTAATGATTAGCAAGGTTGTTTCGCTAGAGCCTATTACACCTGAACTGAGTTTGAGTAGTAGTGAGTCCAATCGTCACTGGGTACCTCATACTATTGGCCTTGTGCCATATCTAAGCTGCTCTTAGAAAATCACTTGGACCTTCAGGTGAAATGGAACCCAGACGAGGCTTTCCACAGCGTCTCATTGGGGAAAAGTAGACCAAAAATGTTTTATCCAAGTTATATGGCTCGGATCACCCAAACTAAAAAGGCCTTGTGCCACATTTTTGCCTCAAGTGGAGAGGCAGCTAAATATAATTAACTTAACAATAACTGCAACTCTTGCTTCCAACCCCGATATAAGAGAGTTTATATCCAGGTTTCTCTTCAGGGTTTGGTCTATTTTTTGGAAGCATACAAGCAATAATTGACACCTGCAAAATAAAAGTGTTAAAGGTGGTCATATCTTAGATTTAGTTAAGTGTAGCAAACAAAACAAGATCCAGACTTAAAATTTAAATGCTAAGCACTGACTCATTTTGTTAGAAATTAAAAAAGACTGGAATTTACAAACTTTACTTAGCACACAAGCAAAAGCAAATCCAAAACAAAACTTGAGAAATTTCACAACTTGATGTGAAATGTTTTTTGGCCAATAGAAAGCCAAGAAACATCTAAAAACAAAATTCAAATAATCTTCAGTTCTCAGAAAGAAATTCTTTTATGGACCTTTTAGTGAGCTGACGCGAAGTTTGTTCGTCGTCCAATGAAAAGGCCGAAATTGCAACCAGCAGTGAATTCCCAATTGACTTTTTCAAGCCCCACAAACTGAATAAAAGACAGGCAAGTTCACCTGTCACCAGCGAGAAGAAGGCGAGCGTATTAACATGTCCCTTGAAACACATCAAGCGATCATTATTATCTCTCTCTTTCTCTCTCACCTGTTTCTTTTTGCTCATTCACCCATCTGCCACTTTTTATACTTGATAAATGAACAAAACACTTTAAGACTGAGTGATTACATCAAAGACATTCCAATCCAACAATAATGCTCATACATACTGTTGTGGCACTCTCCACCTTTCCACCAAAATGGACTGTTTGAATCACTATATAAAATAGTACTGATTATACCTCAAGGAAGTAAGTCAAGGAAGGAAGTCGAGTGAGCGAGTCAGTCGGGTATTTTCGGTATTGCACCGGAAGTGTTCTCCTAGTCAATCTATCAAGTCTCTACGACGATACTGTATACTAATTACCTTGTTCTGTATTCTACTAATCCTCACCTCTTGTAAATACTTCTCTTCCCTGTCAATACACCTACTTTTATATTATTACGTTGTTTTGCATTATTTCACATAATTCTGTTACCTGACGTAACACATTCATGCATACGTCCACACATACGTTCCTGCCTACATATACATAAACTTGTTCTTACAAAGACTACTATGAACATTTTAATAACCTTGTATTAACCAAAAATACATATTAATTTTATTTGTAAAAACCTTAATTGATTTATATGCATATAAATTTGTTGCTTCAATTTACAATTTTGATTTTCGTGTTTTATACACCTCTTATGATTGGCTATCTAACTAACAAGGCCAAATCAAACTAATCTTTTTCAGCACACATACACATCACTAAAACTAATAACCCACTATAAAACCACCATTATCTGCTGCAGATATCTTTGCTCAATAGTCAGTCAGTTAAGTGCCATATGTGAAACACGCTTGGGTGATCATGTCTCGAAAGCGACATGACTGACTGGGCAGAAAATTATCCCGCAGTAGGTTGCAATTGCTTTCTGCGGTAGATTGGTTGCCAGCCAAGGCTATAGAACCCAATCTGTCCTGTTATTTAACCCATAACTGGAAGGAAGAGATGGATTAATACCTTTCCCAAGGGTATTTGTGCATAAGTGAATGCAACGAATTCAACTGGAATTTGAACTCGGCTCCCTGATTTCTCGTTTCGAGCCGATATCCGCTGTATTACAACACACACTCAATAGAAACAAACCATTTTCATCAATGCCTAAGAGAAGATCATCTTGGATCTATAAACAATGGCATGAAACTGAGAACTTAAAGTTCATACAGAAAAGAAATTGAAATACTTATTAAACTAATAATTAACAATTATAATGAAAAACACATAGTGAAAAATGAACTAATTTTTATAATTAATATGCTACTATCTGTTTGGTTTAATTATATATCATAGGAGAGAATGTTTTTATTTAAGAATAATAATCTGAGAAAAGAATAAATAAGAATTTGAAATATTTGATGAAATTATTTCAATATCAAAATTAATTTTATGCTGATACTGTAGTGGAATTAGCTAAATGTTCTGTTGAAACAAACTAATCCACTACAATCATTACTTTATCAAATGCATGTAAGACAAAAAACAACAAGTACAAAATTGTATGTTAAACTAGTTTATAACTTTTATTCATGGTTATCAATTTCTAGTGAAATTGCCAATTAGTTGTGTACATCAGAAAATGTCTGAAGATGTATTATGTTAAAGATTTTGAGTGTTAAAAGATAGTTGTGTAAATATTTGAACTTTAAAAAGGTGCATGAATGTTCATAAGGAAAATCAATAAAAAGAAAAGTTCTCTCAACTTAGAGTTTCTTGAGTGAGTTTTGGATTCTCATTTTGCTTGATGAGTTGATATCGCAATGTAAGTGATTAAGACGTTGGCAAGAGATTGTGTTTCTTTAGCCGAATTGATATTAATAAAATATTAACTTTAGGCTAAGGAGTTGAGTGTCATAAAAGAATGGCATGACAAGTTCTCTTTCATTTTGCTGACAACAATTAAGTGAACAGGAAAGTGAGGTGAGTACAAAATAAGAATAACTTTCTTTTCTTTACTGTTTGCAAATTCATGAGCCAATGTGAAAATCAATATTCGACCATTAGAGAAAAGAATTGTCTCTATGCTGAGAAAATATCAAGGAAACTTTTGTGAGCAAGTGTGAAATCTAATTTTGAGGTATAGGAAAAAAGATTGCTTTTGGGCTAAGAAAAAGATCAAGACAAATTTCACAAGCAAGTGTGAAAATATTTATTAACCAATGAAAGGAAAGCAATTTGCAGAAAACAACAAATTGAACCTTCAGTTACCCATGTCATGTTTCTTCCTGCCCAAAAATGAGTTTGTATTAGGAGCTAACCATATTATTCAAGTTGGCTATTTATACATGGTTTCCGGCCAATGTAAACAGAGGAGGAAGCAGCACCAGACAGTCCATGCTGAACACAATGTAGCAAGAAAATAATCAGCCCGTCCAGCAACCTACACTTGCATTCTCTTTCTCTCTTGTCCTGTTTTCTTTCTCTCCTCCTTCCTTTTCACCTACCTGCTGTACACAAAAAAAAGAGGGATAAGACATTACTACTACTTTGTTGATACACTCAGTGAAAACATGGACTTAACGTTTTTCTGTACAAATCAAATTTCACACTTTACTAAAATGGACAAACTCTTAATTCTTTAAACTTCTCATTACACTTTCTCTTAGAACATTTCACAGTTAATAATTTCGTACCTACAATTTGATGTCATGCTGTTCAAAAAATAAATTTTCATTTATTCATACAAACAAATGTTTTATTCTTTCAACCGTCTAA
Source organism: Ascarosepion bandense (assembly GCA_037127315.1). NCBI lineage: Eukaryota > Metazoa > Mollusca > Cephalopoda > Sepiida > Sepiidae > Ascarosepion > Ascarosepion bandense. The sequence goes on from JBBBDQ010029017.1 coordinate 42,230, forward strand.
TCTGAAGTAAATTGTAGGGTGTTTGTTTGTGTTTGGTGCAAGGTTTGTTTAATAAACATGCTTCAGCTTCCTACTTCAAAAGATAAAGAAATCAGGACCAGAGTGGGTGAGTGTGTGAGAATGTGTGTTTGTCCTGGTTTTGTGTAACAAGCTTGTTTGTCTTTCATTGTGCTGATGGCGATTAAATGAAGAATGTGTGTCTCATAGGGAATAGTTTGACTATTTACTGCTACATGAACAGTTCTTCCATCCGTCTTAAATAGCCAACACTTATCACGTGATTGGATTGGAAATCAGTTAGCGTAAACTCTTGCCTACATGCATGTGTAGAAGAAAGGAAATACAATTACTGTTATATATTGACCAATCAGAAAGCGTTTTGATTTGTGATCCACTTTCAATGGGTTTAGCAGAAGTTGACAATATAGGACTGTGATCCACTTTTAATGGGTTTAAAACAGAATGTAAAAATCTGTTTCTAAAATACACAAATGGAAACAAATAACAACTAAAATAGTTAGACTACCAAATTGAACAATGCGCAAAAATCATTTTTAATCTAAAGTATATGATTAAAAACATTTAGTTTGAAGTCCAATTGCTCTGCTTACCTCCCAGATTAATATGTTGATGAAAATTTTAATCTCAATATTTTTTCAAATTTATATAAACTTGAGAAATGATATGCCAAATATACTGAGGTACTCTTGGGGACCAAATAAAAGGGTGGATTTATTGTGGGTTGCTTATCTATTATTTTCTGGTTGTAGTGAGAGTCCGTTCTAGTGAAGGGTAATTGTATACTGTTGCAGGTTAACGGAATTTGGCCTTGTGGTAGATAGCCCACTATAAGTCATAAAATGATTATAAAATCAAGAAAAGCAATTTGAGTTTAAGAATAACATTTTTATATTTACACATAGCAATTAATGTTTTACAATTAAAATAATACTTGAATATAGGTCTAACAGAGGTTAAAATGTTCTTGGCAAATAAAATGCTGAAAGAGAATCAATGCTTAGGAATGTGGGGAGCGTGTAAGTGAGGAATGTCCTTGATGTAGTTGCTCCTTGGGTCAGTAAGTAGTTTTGAGACAGGGAAGAAGGTAAGGAGAGGTGAAGGAAGGCAAACATAGTAGCCGCTTGACTTGGTCAAGAGAGATACTAATCACACTCATCTGTCTCCATCGGTCTGTCTGCTGGGTGCTTTCTGTCTCAGCTTTTTATTTCAACTTTTTGGATCACAGCAGTTCGTTTGGGATTTCACACTTGTATTTGATTCTGGGCTTCCCATTGGCTGATAAATTAAATTTGCATAGGCTCATGAAATGGAAATTTAATATTTGATTAATTTTTATTTTTCAACTGGAACATCTGCGTGGACCTGGATGCACAATGACGACTTTTGGTCATTTGCTTTTTGGTCATGAAAGCGCAAACATCCGGTCCATCGCTTTTGCTCGGTATCACCACAGATTACAATAAAGGGATGGAAAAGAAATCAGGCAATGTAATAAAATGGTTTAGTAATTTTGAAAAAATAAACATAAATTTATTAAACCGGGAGGGGAATTAATATATGGGGTGGTTGGGTAAATGATTAAAAGTAGGCTTTTGAAACTTTATAAGAAGACCTCAAAGTCAGTTTTTGTACAAGGCCTGAAGCCTGCTCCAGGTACAGGTTTAGAGATTAAGAGGCACAGGTTATGTAGATAGGTGTGAAAGATTATAGTTAACTCTAGACTTGAACAGGTTAAGATTGTAGTGATCAAGGAAGCAGCCTCTTAGGAGTCAGTTTGACAAGGCAGTGTTTCATGGGAAGATGCTGCTTGAGTGGAGCTTACATCCCACCAGTAGAATACAAAAGGTATAAGAGTGACTCACTAGTTTGTGGCATGGTGGGTCTTAGCCACAAATGTTACAACTGGTGAAATTATGGAATACAGTTCATCTGAATACACCTCATGAAAATAAAAATAAACATCTTTCGCTGTTTTTAAATAAAATGCTTTAACAAAATTGAAAATATTTCCATGAAGTCCCAATATATATATATATATATATATATATATATATATATATATATATATAAATCTAAACTTATTTATAAATGGACCTTTGTCTGTGTGTGTGTCTGTGTGTATCCATTAACTATAGACTCCAAAATGGCTGAATCGATTTCCTTGAAAATTTACACAGTTGTACTATAAGCATCTGCGAGTGTTCTTAGCTAGGCTTTGTGTCGAGGTACCCCCGATAAATGTCAAAAATCGATAATCGAAAAAATTGGTTTATAGAAGGAGTGGTCCGATTTTGATCAAATTTGATACACTCATAGACAAAGACATAAGAAACGATATTCAGAAGTTTCACGGTTGCAGTTCTTACAATAGTGCAGAAAATCAATAATATATATATGTATAAATCGATACCAGGAAATCAAAATTTGTCTTACATTCATTCATTTTTCTTTCAGTCTACGGTTTCGCTTTAACTGGAAACATTTTAGTCTTTTGTGCCAATGTCCAAAGAGCTCCAGGACCATGGATTAGTTTTAAAGCTTTCATAACACGACAGGTGACAGGGATAATCAGAATAGACTCTGTTGATGTTAGAATCAAATCTAAAAATTCTCAAGTGGAGCTGAGAAGGAACATATATATGGCACCTATGAGAAAGACTAATTTGATCGTTTCTTGAGTTCGATTTTCATGTATACCTGGGAATCTCACGATAAACTAATGGCAAGCAATCTAATCCGATTGATGATTACTTTTGATAACTGAGTTCAATCCCCACTGGATGCTCCATAAATGTGGCCCTTTGAGAGAATCAATATATTTGGCACCTATGAGAAAGACTAATTTGATAGTTTCTTGAGTTCAATTCTCATGGACGCCTGGGCATCTCAATATGGATTAATGGCATGCAATCTAATCTGATTAAACATTACTACTAATTAGTGAGTTCAATTCACACTGATGCTCCTTTCAGGTAGCCTTGTGCAAAAATCAAATAAATTTCAAAATGAACATTGCATGCTACTGCCTATCTTCATTGGGGGCCTTTTGCAGATTTTGATGTTACTGCGGTATTTTTTCATCCAAATCTGTGAATTTGTTTAGATCATACAAAGTCTTGAAAAAACACTATATAAAATTGACTATTTTTTATCCATGTTAAAGGTGTTATAATTATTCAACTTTTTAGTAAGAAACATCTCAAGTTGATATTAAAAGTTGTTCCAAAATATTGTTGATTTATTTAACCTGGATTGATCTATTATGATATGTCTCTAATTTGTATTTTAGATATGTTGTATTTATTTTCAATTTTTCTAGTTGAAATGTTCATGTATATTACATGTGATCCATTGTTTAACATAATAAAAGGTTATAATAAAATTTGTATTTTATATGAATACTGCCTTATGAAAATTGAAATGTAGTATAGTGGGTGGGTGGGTGGATTCATGGTGGATGGGTGGATTCATGGTGGATTCAAGACCCTTGCACCATTCCTATCACCATTCAATCAGTGTAAAGAAAGGATAGTCTGATGTCTAAAACTCAGTGCAAAAATTATAAGTGATGACCCAGACACCTACCAAAAGGAAAAGACTAGCATCAAACAAACTCTTCAAAACAGGCTGGAAGAACATGTAAAGGGTGTAATTAGAGGTGAGATATTCAAATAAGAAAAAGCTGATCATATATGGAGGGAAAGGAGCAATCATGAACTCCCATGGAATGAAGTAAAAATACTGGACAGAAAAGAACACAAAAAGAATTGCTGAATGTGCTCAGGGAGGAGAACCACTTTAGTATGTTGGATTGAATCTTATAATTCATTTCACCTTGCCAAGGTATGAAAAATTCATCATGGTACCACCCATCATTACTTTACATAGTGGTATCCCATTACTTTTGAAGGATCAATATATGATATCAAAATCACTCAATTACAATGGAGTAATGTGAACTTATGTTATTGTTATGTTGTTTAATCTGGAAAAATGTGAAATGTCATCTTATTTACAGGGTGCAATGGATATATTGTCTAAATTAGGCAAAACAAAAAATAACACTAACGTCTCATTCTAACAGATATATTTACCAAAATTAGACAAAAATATCTTGAAACTAGTTTCAGTCACAGCCTCCAGATGACATTGTAATCTCCTGTAGCTCTTCTGGACAGTCTCCTTGTTTAAGTTGGTGAATGCTGCCATAATCCTTGCCTTTTTTTAAGCATTCATTAGTTTACTGTCTCTAATAATGTCAAAAAAGTATTTTAATTTTTTCTTAAAACATTTGGTAGAAAATTAACATTTTCAAGAATTCCTTTATTCAGCTTGATAGACAACAATTTATATACTTGAATGTTTCATGTCTACACATATGGACAACATAAAAATCAGCATAAAAATATTTAAAATAACGTTTAATGGATTTAAATAATGATACATTATAGGTAAAAATTCCAAAAAAGTTTTAAAAATACATTACTTACATTATTATCCTCATCTTTATTACCATGTTTGTGATGTTTCGGATGCCATATACTCTGATCTTCAGGTGTTAGAAATTTTGAACAAATTTTGAAAAGTGCCTGAAGATAATCTCCACTGTCTCTCTAAGGATTATTTTCAATTCCTTGCCCTCAGAACATTTTCAGGTTCCATTTTAAGGATTATTGGATGAAAAATTCTCTCAAAAATTAAAATCTGTTTAAGGAGAGTGGATGAGGGACAATTTTGGGGGCACAGACCTATTTTTGGTTGGCCTGGAAAAATGAGTTCTTTCACTTTCCTGAACATGTACTTTTAGATTTCTTCCTAAGTTTGATGTATCTAACTAGAGTTAAAAGGAGAAAAAAATTCTGAGTGGGGACGGTGTAGATTTTCTTTTTTTCTAGATGATTTGATATATAATTACTTAGTTCTGTTAGCTTAAGCACCATCACCATACACAGCACATATCTATTTTTGTTTCTTGCAAGGCCTTTACAGTAATAAAAAAAATAAAAACAAACACTAAGTGTCTAAGAAACCTTATAATCTTCCATTTTCATAGGGATGCAAAATTGACATGAATTAAGAAATTTTAAACTTTCTTCCTCAAGAGATAGTTTGAAGTTGGCTCTAACTGGAAATCTAAGAATATTAGAGCTGTCAATAATTTGACATGTTGAAGCATAAATGACCAAAACATTGGCATGAACTTTCCACACAACCCAATAGAGTCTTTTTTAAAAGGGTCAGTAGAAAATTGACATTTTTACCAAGTGACCTTTTAAGCTATGAGAAAAACCTTTTATGGCAATTAATTCTTTTGAAGAATGCACAGAGAAAATGAAATAATTAAAATCATTTCTTAGCTTTCAACAAATAGCCTCTTTGATAATTTGTTTGTTAAATTTATAGAATGTCTCTGTGATTGTTTGATAAAAAGGTAAAATAAAATTAAGATATTTCAATATTTAATCATAATCAGTCAGTTAAGTGCCATACGTGATACACGCTTTGGGCGATCATGTCTCGAAAGAGACATGACTGACTGGGCAGAAGATTATCCCACAGTAGGTTGCCATTACTTTCTGCGGTAGACTGGTTGCTGACCAAGGCTATAGAATCCAATCTGTCCTGTTATTTAACCCATAACTAGAAGGAAGAGACGGATTAATACCTTTCCCAAGGGTATTTGTGCATAAGTGAATGCAATGAATTCGGCTGGAATTCGAACTCGGCTCCCCGATTTCTCATTCCGAGCCAATATCCAATGCACCACAACGCACATCTGAACTGAAAATAAAATGTTGAATATTTACTCATATATCTCATCAATGATACAAATCTACACATAAAAATCAGCATGAAAAACAAAATATTTTTCATTTAATAGATTTTAATAATGTTACAATACAGATAAATGTTTGAAAATTTAGAAAATTCATAAAACAACTCAAGATTCACGACAGTAAATAAAGGAATGGCTCAAGGTCCAGTGGGAAACAATACAGAAAATGGAATCAACAAGCACAGTTCAAATTTTGCCTGATATATTAGTTTATAGTGGGTTGCTTATCTATTCTTTTCTGCTTGTTAGTAGTGGAGAGTCCGTTCTAGTGAAGGGTAGTTGTATACTGTTGCAGGTTAACAGAATTTGGCCTTGTTGTAGATAGCCCACTATAAGTCATAAAGAAGGTTATAAACCAAGAAGAGCAAATTGAGCTGAAAGTTAACATTTTATACATAATGCATATCAATTAATGTTTTTACAATTGAAGTAATACATGTAGTATAGGTCTAACAGAGGTTAAAATGTTCATGGCAATAAAATGCTGAAAGAGAATTAATGCTTGCATGTAAGTATGGAATGTCTTTGATGTATTCACTCCATAGGTCAGTAAGTAGTTCTGAGACAGGGAAGAAGGTAAAGAGGTAAGGGAGGCGAACATAGTGGCCACTTGACTTAGGTCAAGGGGATATTGATTACACTCCTCTCTTTCTCTAGTCTGTCTGTGTGTGTCGGCCTGCATCGGTCTGTCTGGCGATGCTTTCTATATCAGCTTTTTATATCTTCTTTTTGGATCACAGCAGCTCATTTGGGATTTCATACTTGTATTTGGTTCTGGGATTCCCATTGGCTGATAAATAAAATTCGCATAGGCTCGCAAAGTGGAAATTTAATATTTAATTAATTTTTAGTTTTCAACCGGAACATCTGCATGAACCCGGATGTGCACCGTCAAGTTTTGGTCATTTGCTTTTTGTTCATGAAAGTGCGAACATCCGGTCCATCGCTTTTGCTCGGTATCACCACAAGTGTATGTTTACTTCACACTAACATTTAAAATGTTTTCACTTATTTAATTTAAAAATATCTTTTTTATGTAATTCAGAAATCAAACTGACATGATCCAAAATAACAATGATGCGTTCATTTTAACCATCAATATAAAATTAAATCCCAAATTTTCATATATTGACTTCTGTTTGCAGTTGCATGCTGAATGCTTCTCAGAAAGTATTTTCTTTATATTGAATAAATCAATTCTTGCTAACCTGATATGAAGTGTTTTCTTTCTTTCATGGAAAAAGAAATACATTTTAAATTAAATAATGTTGTCCAAATTTTCATGCACAGAACTGTTCTGTTTGCATTTGTATGGATAAATTTTTGACCGACTTTCATGAAATATACATTTTCTAATCTATTATATTTCTGCCTTTGCTTGCATTGAAAATGAAGATTCTTTCATTTTGTGAACACAAGAATTCACAAATATGATAAAATGTTGGTCTCTACATCATCGTATTTCTATGTAAATGAGAAATTTATAAAAGTGTTGCTCACATAATTTAAATTTGTAAACAGAATGTTTTAAGTGCCTTTTCAGAAGAAATTATCTGAAAATTTTGAATATATATTTCATAAAAAATATGGTTTATCTTCAGTGTATAATACATGTCAATTGAATTTTGCAATATCTGAAATTAATGTTTTACAGTTTTTACAAGAACAGGTTCTCTATCAAAAACAAAATAGAACTTCAGAAAACTTATATTCACAAAACTCATGAAGATTTTTTTGCATGCATGGGTTTACACATGATGCACTAAAACTGAATTTTCAACTAATGCTGATACTAAATATGCACAAAGAAAGGATTTTTATCAACTACAGATTCACATGATGAACCAAATCTGATTTTTCTGTTATTTCACATTTTTTTCCACTACACTATTTACATTATTTGGACTATTGTCCTCATTTTGGTTGCCATTTGTACAATGTTTCAGTCATTGTACACTTTGGTCTTCTTCAGGTGCTAGGAATTTTGAAGCAAACCCTTTATTATGATCACTTGAGTATATCAGTCTCATCTATTGTGCAAAGCCTCTTTTGGAAGTCATGAGTTATCTCCCACTAAACCAACTAAGTTACTTGTTCACTACTGCTGTAGTCTGATATTAAACTCACAACTCTTTGGGTCAAGTCACTGGAATTAACTGACATCTATATCCAGTGGGCTATGTGTCCTTGTTTTTTCCAGTATGTACACACAGACATCTCAACAAGTATGACTTCCATGAAAATACATACACACAAATTCACAACAATGCTTTCCTTGCACTGTCTTTACAAATGTCTTACCAAACTTGAATTATGTTAATGCAGACCCATGAAGTTTGAAGAAATGTTGTCTCTCTCTAGTGTTTGCAAGTGCTTCCCCATTCTATTAAAATGCATATCCAAACATCTCATGAATATGGTTTCTCTCTAATGGGTATTTGCATATGATCCACTAAACATGACATAACTGAAACTGTTGAACCACAAGCATCACATAAACAGTCAATCTTCAATGTGATTTTTCATGACACATTTTGCCATTTGTGAAAATGTATGTCCAAAAAGATCACAAATGTAATTCTTTACAGTATGTATTCATATATAGTACACTAAATTTGAAATGTCTATAATTGCAAATCTAAAAACATCAAAGAGAATATTGTTTCTCTTGTATGTGTTTATATATGATGCAGCAAATATGAGTTCCATAAAAATGAAGATATACAAACTTCACAATCACATAGATTCTCTCCAGTGTGAGTACATGTCTGGCCAAACATGACTTCCATGAAAATGTAGATCAGCAAACTTCACAAGAATACAATTTCTTCAGTATGTTTTTGCAAATGTTTTACTATATATATGCCTTCCATGAAAATGCAGATCCACACAATTCATAAGAATATAGTTTCTCTCTAGTGTGAGTACTCATATGACTGACCGAATTTAACTCCTGTAAAAATGAAAATTCACAAATTCACAATGTTTCTCTCCAGTTTGAGTTCACATATGGAGAGTATAAAGTATTTCTGCGAAAATGCAGAAATAAAAACTTCCCAAGAATATGGTTTCTAATTTGCTTCCATCTAGTCAAATAAGTCTGACTTTACAACAGAGATTAGTACAGGTCACATGAATATATCCTCTCTCTGCTGTTTATTCACATATAAAAGTGTTTTGCAGAAAATAAACTACACATTTTAAAGTACATCATTTCTTGCTTGTTAACATTCACTGTCATGTTTTTAAAAATGTAGATCTATAAATATACATGAGTACAAAATGCATTTTTGTTCATGGAAAATGAAATGTTTTTTCCTTTATTGAATTTCTCAATAATAACCATTACAATCTTTGTACAACTGGAATATCTGTTAACAAAAAGCTGTTGTGTTGCTTGGTTTTGTATAATTAGAAGATAACACAAACTTGAATTAATATTGTTTATTTTTTTTATATAAAACTTGAAGTTTTTACATCAAATTAACAACCATTAATCTTTGTGTGTGGATATAGGAGCAGACTAGCTGAATTCTCTTCACTCTGGGAGGATAGTAGTAAACGCATCTATCCCTTCTGGACTCTAGTTGTCAACTGACAGCGTCTTCCTCTTTTCAAATCTCCTACCAAAACTACTGTCCTTCACTCCTACTTCTTCTTCCTACTCCTACCAAAAGAAACCATTAACTTGTTTAACGGTTTTGCCGCCCAATTTTGAATTGGTGTCAGTATGTCTACCTTTTCTATTTTCAGCACACTCGCCATTTTATAAACCATAACAAAACTATAAAAATATATTAACTTAAATACTAAATATGTGAAAGCAGTCCCTATTATAATAGATACATATGGTCAATTTACTAATGCAGCAGCCAGTGAAGATTAAAAGTAAAAAAAGTTTGTTTTACCATCACAACTTGTTCAATTTATAAATGCTTCTATCTTCAAAAAAATGTATATGAATAAATGTAAGAATTTTGATATCTTCAAATATTTTTTTATTCCTTCTTATGCTATATGTTTCTATCTAACCTAATAAGTCTGACTTTACAATTGAGATTAAAAAAAGTCCCATAAATGTCTTTTCTCTCATTTATTCATATGAAACAAAATGTATTTTTGTAGAAAAGATACAAGACACATTGCATTCATTTCTTGCCAATTAATTTCTATTGTCATACTTTTGAAAATGTTGTTCTATAAATCTTCCATGAAGAGTAAATACATTTTTCGGCTTCATGTAAAGTAAAATGTCTTTCCCTTCATTAAATTTGGTTCTATTCCTTAGATATCAAAATATTGTTGAACACATGAAGTCATTTTTTTAAAACAGAAATACTCATTTTTCACATGAAAGCTGGCACATGTATTTTTCTCTTGACAGAAAGTGTAAAGCTTATTTTTTACCTTCACAAATATGCATAAGAATAAATATAAGCATTTTGATATTTTTAAATAATTTTGCTGTTTCTTTGATGTCAAAAATTGAAAATGAAAGCACCCATCTTCCTAGCAAACTAAGTTTTTCTGCTTTCTTAAACTAAAACCTAATATTTGTTTCAAAACAGATTAAGCAAACTTTAGATCATCTGATGTTCCTCACTTTTGGGAAGATTTTATTTTTTAAAAAAAGAAAATTATGTTGTGTTGCCAGATCTGCCATTACCACTGACTTTTAGCAATTTTAATGATTTCAATTATTTCAGTCAATTTAAATTCAGTTTGAAAGAGTGATTTTTTAGCAATTTTTAAACAAACTCTTCCCAATCAAATTAGTTTTGAAAGAAAGCAAAGTATTTTGTCTATTAGAATTATTAATTTTAATCTATTAGCTTGAAATTAAAACTAAAATAAGTGCTTAAAAAAGATTTTAATCTTGGTGACACTTTTGGTTACGATAAACAATATATATAAAGTTATCAATGAAAACTCTTTCATGAAGATTTTAAATTTAATATTTCTACTAAGCAACATAGGTACTGAATAATACATGAAAAGTTTTATATCTATCATCTATAATGATAGATATATATAGTTATATATTAAGATTTGTCTATTCAAATATCAAAAAAATCTCCTTTCAGACAATTTAAATTAGTTGTGAAATAAAGTAAGTATTGTGCTTAAATGATTGAAAAACCATTCTTTTTTTTATTAGGTACCACTTTCAATTGGGTATCTATATATGCATGTATATTAGGTACTTCCAATGAAATAATGCATAAGGTTTAAAATTAACTTTTAGAAATGAAAAAATCTTAAGGCTTATAGATAAAATTTAATATCTATAAGAAGAAAATTACTTTGTTGTATTCCCAAAATAATTTGAATTGAGTGGATAGGAGTATTCATTTTGAAATCAATAACATCTTGGATTTAGTGCCATTTTTGCCTTCTGTCATCACAGTATAAACCTCTTTATTAAAATACTAGCAGTATAGCCCGAAAGACTAACAAGTAATAGTTGTTTCCAGTTAAAGCAAAAATGTAGACTGAAAGAAAAATGAATGGATGTAAGTCAAATTTTGATTTCCTGGTATCAATATCAAATAAGTTTTTTAGTCGTAAACTGAATTTTGAAGGTTAAACAAGTCCTCTGAGTAAATGGTATCATGGCTGAGACTAAGAACTACAATTATACCTACTAAGAGTCAAACCTGAAGCAAAAACTAAAAGGGTTGAAAAATATACAGACATACAGGCAGATAAACAGACACACACACAAACATCTTGCCTTTTATATATATATATATATATATATATATATATATATATATATATATATTATCGATTTTCTACACTATTTTAAGAACTGCAACCTTGAAACTTCTGAATATCGTTTCTTATGTCTTTTTTCTATGAGTGTATCAAATTTGATTAAAATCAGACCACTTCTTCTATAATCTGATTTTTTTTATAATTGATTTTCAATATTTATCAGGGGTACCTTGACACAAAGCCTAGCTAAGAACACTCACAGATGCTTATAGTACAACTGTGTAAATTTTCAAGAAAATCAGTTCAGCCGTTTTGGAGTCTATAGGTAACGTACACACACACACACACACACCCACAGACAAAGTTCTATTTATAAATAAGTTTAGATCTTTCAAAAATATACTTTTCTGAAACTTTATTTCAAAAATATTAGCTTAAAAGATTAATTTGATTCAAAATATTACTTTAACATATTGCAGAAATTCATTTTTTAATATGGCAGTAGTTATTTAACATGTTGACATGTGGACAACATGACTGACATAAGAGTTTATGTAATGTTTCTCTCTGTTGTAAATATCTATAAAAATTACTTTAATATAATGTGAGTGCATTTTTAACTACTAAGTAATCTTAAAATTTGATGAAAATATTTTCTGTGGTCTAATTTTTTAATTGAATTTGAGCTACTTTGGCTTTAAATGTATTATATCACTCTTATTTTCTGTTAATTTCCCTAAATTTCATAATTTAGTGGGCAGCAGTAAATTTTGTAATTTGTATTCGGTTTTCACATAATGCACTAAAATTGAATTTTCTACTACTGCAAAAGTTATTAAGACAATTCATTAAGACAAGGTTACTATAATGATGCAAGAAAACTGATTTATCTGAAATAAATGCAAACATCACAAGAATATTTTGTTTCTCCAGAAACAAATATGACTTTCATAAAAACACAGATTACCAACTTTACAAAATTATATTTTTTTTCCAGTGCATGTTGATATATATCCCACAAAATATGAATTCCATGAAAATGTGGACTCAGAGTTCATAACAGTATGGTGTCTCTCCAGTCTGTATTCATATATGAACCAACAAACATGACTTGGCTGAGAGTACAGATACACAAGCAACACAATAATATGGTTTCTATAGCACGTGTTTGGATATGTATCACCAAATGCGAACTCCTTGAAAAATGCTGATCAGCAAACTTCACAATATGGTTTTTGTCCAGTGTGACTACCAGTGTGGGTATGTTTATGAATGCTCAAATCTTGTTTCCAAAATAAATACAGATGTACAAACTTCACAAAACTATGATTTTTCTCCAGAATGAGTGCGCATATGACTGACCAAATATGATTTCCGTGAAAATGCAGATCCACAAACTTCACAAGAATATGGTTTCTCTCCAGTGTGAGTACGCATATGAATGACCAAAACTGACTTCCCTGAAAATGCATATCCACAAACTTCACAAGAGTATGGTCTCTCTCCAGTGTGTGTTCGCATATGCATAAGCATATTAGACTTTCGTGAAAATGCAGATCCACAAACTTCACAAGAATATGGTTTCTCTCCAGAGTGAGTATGCATATGACTGGCTAAATGTGTCTTTCGGGAAAATGCATATCCACATATTTTACAAGAATATGGTTTCTCTCCAATGTGAGTGTGCATATGTATGACCAAATGTGACTTCACTAAAAATGAAGATCCACATACTTCACAAGAATATGGTTTCACTCCAGTGTGTTTTCGCTTGTGGTACACTAAACTTGACTTTTCTCTAAATGCAGATTCACAAGTATCACAAGAATATGGTTTCTCTTCAGAGTGCATTCGCATATGGCACACCAAATGTGACTTTCTTGAAAATGCAAATGCACAAACTTCACATGAATATGGTTTCTCTCCAGTGTGTTTTCGCATGTGGTACACCAAACTTGACTTTTCTGCAAATGCAGATTCACAGACATCACAAGAATATGGTTTCTCCCCAGTGTGTGTTCGCATATGACTAACCAAGTATGACTTACGTGTAAATGCAGATCCACACACTTCACAAGAATATGGTTTTTCTCCAGTGTGTTTTCGCACATGATACATTAAACTTGACTTTTCAGCAAATGCAGATTCACAGACATCACAAGAATATGGTTTCTCTCCAGTGTGTGTACGCATGTGTCTCACTAAATCTGAAGTCCGTGAAAATGCATGTCTACACACTATACAAGAGTATGGTTTGTCTCCAGTATGTATTTCCATATGGGCTACTAAATTTGATTTTAAAATTCAGATTAGCAAAGTTTACAAGAATATGGGCTATTTCTTTTGTTCATTTCTATGTAGCAAAGAATATTTTTTCTCTCGTGCTTATTCATTTTAACATGAAAAATGGAGTTTTTGTAGAAAAGACACATCACATATTTCAAAGTACATCATTTCTTACCAGTTAAATATCAGTGTCATGTTTTTAAAAATGTAGATTCATAAATTTTACATCAGGAGTATAGAAAGCATTTTTGAACTTCATAGAAATTGAAATGTCTTTTTCTTCATTGAAATTCTCAATAATAACCATTGTGATTTTTGCACAGCCAGACTATCTGTGAACAACAAAAAGCAATAAAAGATATAACTTAGGTATTGAATAATGTATGAAAGCATCCTATGTCATAATAGATACATGTATTAAGGTTAGTTAACACATGCAGCAACAAGGGAAAATCAAATGTTAAAACAAAACTCTTTGAATTTTAGTTTTGTTTTTCTCCGGCAGAAACACTATTTACAAAAAAATCTGCTCTGAATAGTCAAATAAAAAATGTAATAAAACTGACCCTAATTAGAAAAGTGTTTACATTTTACAAATAAGATAAATTAAGGACACTAAAACCCAACTTTTTTTAATAATGAATTTTTAGATTTTCCTCGTTTTTAATTGAAAAAATTTATTTTTTTAATTTTAAAGTTTTAAATCTTAAAATTCTACATTAATTTCAGCCATTTCTTAAGGGAAAACTATATTTACTAAATCATAAATGGCAAAGATCAATACAAGTCATCACACATTTAGTAGTGTAAAATAAAATTATACTTAAATTATTCTTTTTCATTTCTTTCATGATGCTAAGAAAATTATAAATCAGATAAGAAATTCTATCTTTTTCTCTATAAAAAATCATCTGTATTCTAGAACTTATTTTTCAGACAAGAAATTCAATGTGAAAAACAAAACAGGTTGGGATTTCTGGTCATCCAGCCCCATTTTTTTTTATTGTTCATTCAGTTTATAATATCTAAGTTGAAATGAATGATAGAAAGAAGTAATTAAGAAATGGGAAAACATGACACAAATGTGAAATTGCTGTTGAGAAAAAAATTTGCTTGATAATCTAAGAAAAAAGACATTAAGTGGTGTAAGATAAGATTTCCTTCTGAGTTTAGATTTCTCAGATTTTGGAGATAATCTTATATAAAAAATATTTTAGAGGGTAATTCTAAAAATAAAAATCATATGTCTAATGTTTATTCCCACCAATTAAATTAGGTGAATCAACACATTATCTAAAGCCATTATAAATACATTCATTTCAATGGACTAATTAGTTCATTTCATCAGACCACATTTTATTTGGTATAAAAATTTTCCCAGAATATCCAAATTTTGTTTTAAACAAAATAGAAATCAAGTAACATGATCCAGAATAGAAGTCTTTAGCCTTATCTCATGAGGGTCACCAAGGCTAGGGGAGAAAAAGTTCATTGTGCAGAATGAGTGACCATAAATCTATTACACACCCACTCACAAGAACACAAGTATGTATGCATATATATCCCTATATATGAACATATATATATATATACACACATGTAAATACATATATGTACATACAAATGTGCCTATGCATACACATACATATACACACATCTACATACATCCATATCTGCTTCACACACTCTATACACACCCATGAAGACCAGGCACATACACATATATTAACATATTTACACAAGTATACCAACAAATCTCACATCTATGCACAAACTACACATATAAATATACATACTTACATATATACATACATACACATAAATTTCTTATCTATACACACACACACACACACACACACACTCGCTTTCCCATATGAAGACCAGATTTGTGTATATACAATACCAACATGCATATACATAAGTGTCCACCTGTACACACACAAAGAAGGGGCCTATATTAAATTACAGACATAATACAAAGTAGTTATACATATATACTGGCATATACCATTTGGATTCCAAAATCAACACACGTATACATGAATATACTGATCAATAACATAAGTGTACCTATATGCATGTAAAATTAAAAAAAAGAGTGTTATATTAAAATACACACATAACACATAGTCTATACTGTCAAATACATAGGAGACCCTGACCACAATTTCTTCAATACACAAGAATTATCAATGGATAATTTACACAAATAGGGAAGTAAAGCCACAGATATAATATAGTGGGATTATCAAATAATCCCACAAAACATAACATCAAATTGAGTTTTCTTTTTATTTCATGTAAATTGATGAAGTTATAATGGTAAGTCAATGAATGTATTATTACTTCTACTGAAGATTCGCTTTCTAATTTTAAGCAGCAATAATAATAAACTGCCCACTGCTTATGAAAATTATAAATTGAATCATTTCTTTCTTCAAGGATCTATAGTTACTGAGAATAAATGACCAGCAATCATTTGCAAACATGAATTAAAATGTTGCACACATCTGCACAACTAAACTAAAAATGTAAAACAATCGTAGCCATGAAAGAAAAGAGAGCAATTCTAGAAGACCATTCTTCCCAAAGATTGTTTTAACGAGAAAGCAATGCTAAAATACCATTCTTCCCAAAGATTGTTTTAACGAGAAAGCAATTCTAAAAGACAATTCTTTGCAAAGATTGTTTTAATGAGAAAGCAATTCTAAAAGACTATTCTCCCCAAAGATTGTTTTAAGAAGAGAGCAATTCTAAAAGACTAAAGACCATTCTTACCAAAGATTGTTTTAACAAGAAAACAATTCTAAGAGACCATTCTTCCCAAAGACTGTTTTAACAAGAAAACAATTCTAAGAGACCATTCTTCTCAAAGATTGTTTTAACAAGATGACTTTCAGTGAAGGAATGAAAAGAATATTCCTTCATATTTCATGAAATACATTATTCCATACTATAAAGTGCTGATGCTTTCTGCCTAAAACATGCGTGATCTTACAACATAGTATAAACACCTCTCTTAAATTATGACTCTTGAGACAAATAGTTTACTCATCAACAGTTTTATTAAATGTCAAAGAGGGTAAAACTGAAACATGAAGAAATGAACAAAATACAGAGACAGCATAACATAAATAGCCTAGTTTACAAAGCAATGAGCAATCGAGTGAGTGGCTGAAGGCCTTAGGGTTCAATGTAAATATTACACAGTCAGTTAAGTGCCATACGTGAAACATGCTTGGGCGATCATGTCTCGAAAGAGACATGACTGACTGGACAGAAGATTATCCCGCAGTAGGTTGCCATTGCTTTCTGTGGTAAACTGGTTGCCTGCCAAAGCTATAGAACCCAATCTGTCCTGTTATTTAACCCATAACTGGAAGGAAGAGACAGATTAATACCTTTCCTAAGGGTATTTGCATGTAAGTGAATGCAATGAATTCAACTGGAATTTGAACTCGGCTCCCCAATTTTTTGTTCCAAGCCGATATCCACTGCACCACAACAAACATCCAAATATTACACAAAGTTACCTAAAATTTAGTCAGTCTGGTAATGGTTTAGTGCACAAAAACAGCATTTTAATAAAGAAAAATATACAAAAAGAAGAAATAGTTAACAATTATTTAATGTGTTACACATATAAGTGACATTTCTTAAGAAATAGTCCTGAAGCAGGCATACTAAGGAGAAAATATTCATAACTGCTTATTAAATGCTTAAAAACACATAACAAAATGACAAAAAGAGAGTCACAAAATGAAAGGAAATTAAGTGAATTCTCAGTTAAAAGACTTAGAGAAGAAAAGAACTTATTTATAAGAACATGTATTGTCATGACAGAGTCTGAAAATAAAAGTGGGGAACAGCAACGAGACTTAACAGATAGCTAAAACGTGTAACACATTGTGACTTTGAGTAGAGAATTTAGTGAAATTAATTTATGAAATGTAAATGTGCAATTTTCTTTTTAATTCATACATGTTGAAATAATTTTTTCTATTAGTGGAAATAAACTGCTCAATGGAAATATTGTTCTCATTTTACAGAGAAGGATACTGCTTTATGTAAAATACTTGAAATCTAAAGAATTTATTATTTCTGAAACAAAATTAAATTCTGTTTTCTTTTTATTGCATGCAGGTTGACAAACATGTCATGGGAAATCAATGAATGTTTAACTGCTTCCTGTTTGATAGTAACAGTGGAATGAGAGAAAAGTCGTCTAAAGGCAAATAAAGAAAGTCGTCTAAAGGCAAATAAAGAAAGTAAACACTAACCTATTATATAGAATACTTTATTATTTTACAAAAATACTGCTAAATCTTTCAACAAATAACAAAAGAAGAAAAGAAAAATCATTAAATTTATCTTGAATAGTTTCATTTTGTGTTGACAAGACTAATAAGATGGTATTATTAAAACCATGTTCATTTGTTTGAAACAATTTTACTATTTTAGAAATAATTCTTACTGCTTATAAATAAACTCAAAGTAAGCAAAATACATTCACTTGACACAATCAACATGGCTGGAAATCAACACAAGGAATATAAGATTCACTTTTCTGAAGAGAGCCACAGGCTACACAAACAAACTGAGGGAAATCAGAATGTCTAGAACTGAATGTCAGAAGAAATTAGTAAAAATTGTACTACACAGGTGGAAACTGCAATGAAGAGTTTATCACAGACACTGGGGATGTGAATGTAAGGCCAACATTTTTATTGATGCTGGTAGAAAAAAAAGATGGTAGTAAACACGATAACTGATGTAAAAAAGTTATCCAAAATTTAAAAAACTAATTTAAAAAATAAATTCATTCATTTGTGAACAAGTCCTAAAAATTTAATTAAAATCTCACAAATATTTGATTTTTGCAAGAACTTCCAAATTAATGTGTTATTTTACTGGAAAAAAAGATACTGTAAAAATTTACATTGCTTTTTACAATACACCATTGACTTCTGAAAAAAAATATTAACAAAATTGGCAAACATGTTAGAAAGGATTAAAAAAAAACTATTTAAAAAAACTTTGTTTCTTTCCTTTTAAAATAGACACCTCCACTCATTTTTGATACCTAAATTTAAATAGAACTTTGACAAATAAAGGTGTTTTTGAAGCATTAATTTTAGCTTTAATTGAAAGCCAACAGATTAAATTGACTAATTCCAGTAAGTAAAATACTCTGGTGTATTTCAAATCAAATTTATTTTGATTGTAATGTAAAATCTTTCAGACTTAAAAAGAAATTTCAATTTTTTGGCCATTTTTGATTGATTGACACATTTTGTAAACAGAAGCCAATTCTCAGTTGTAAAAAATAAAATATACCTTGCTGAACATTTATTTTATTTAAATTAGCAAATTAAAACTAACCTTAATCTAATTTGATACAAGTATTACTTGCTTACTGCCTGAAATGTATTATAAAAGTGTTTCTTAATGATGTAGACTTGTTATCAGATGTGCGTTGTGGTACAGTGGATATCGGCTTGGAACAAAAAACCAGGGAACTGAGTTCGAATTCCAGTTGAATCCATTGTATTCACTTACGTGCAAATACCCTTGAGAAAGGTATTAATCCGTCTATTCCTTCCAGTTATGGGTTAAATAGCAGGACAGACTGGGTTCTATAGCTTTGGTTGGCAACTAGTCTACCGCAGAAAGCAATGGCAACCTATTGTGGGATAATCTTCTGCCCAGTCAGTCATGTCTCGAAAGAGACATGATCACCCAAGCGTGTATCACGTATGGCACTTAACTGACTGACTGTTATCAGAGGTGATAACTGACATCAGATGGAAGCCGTCAAAAAATGCTAAGTATGGTGGCCAAATTTGGTATAATTTTTTGTAGCTTAATTTTCCGCTCCATTTTTTAGTTTTTAACTACATAGTAAAATTTAAAATTTAACACAATATTTGAAGCAATTCTCTAATATTTTAATAGAACTTTAGTTTGTTTGAAAATGTTTAACGAAAAATTAAAATTAAAATAATATTAAACTTTCTTTTGAAATAATTTCACAATTTAATAACAGAGAATGAAATGATATAAGATGACAGAGATAACTACAATTTATTAAATGTTATGGCATTTATTAATTTTTATTTTTAATATCTGTTTTTCATATTCTTTATCGAGATACCTCCACAAATTGTGAATTTCACAATTACTTTTTTTTAACAAAATTAGGAAACTAGAAATTAAAATATAAAACTTGCTTTAAATTTTGAAGGAATGATTGCAAAGTCTGTTAAATGTTGAGCACAGGAAACAAGATGATTATCCCTTGCTAAAAATGTTTATATAGTTTTTTTGTTTTTTTTTATGGCTACCCATAAAAAGGAATTATGGGTCATCAGCATGCATACAAATAAAATGTTTTAATTATTTTAGAAATCAAATGGCTAGATTATTTGTATTAAGCTTTCCGATTTTTGAGTAGTAAATATAGTCTTCACACATCAACTTAAAAACTTAACGTGAACGATAAATGAGAAAATTTTAAAAGATTTTTTAAACTTTAGAAATTATTATAACAAAAAATAATAAAAATAAAGACAATTCTTGGAGAATGCCATTAATCATTGAATTTTTTTCTTTTCAAACTATGATATCCCTATATATACTGTTTATAAAACCAATTAAAAGTTTATGTAAATAAAAAGTGGCATAGTTTTATTGTATTCTTGTTTTTGCAATTCAGAGCAGATTTTCTGAAAAAGGGTTATTTCAGACCCCCCCCACCAAAAAAAAACAGCTGTTGATTAACATTCCCCAATATTTAATTAATAATACGTATTATACACAAAAACTCTCGCGAATATTTCAGTAAATTAATTTGTAACACTCTCTGCACTGCGGATGGCTGCCCTCACATGTGAGATCATGATCGAAATGGCACCAGATGTGATGCCTCAGCCTGGCTGGCCGTCTGTCTAATGTGACGATCCCAGTTGTGACACTGCCACCCGGTCGTATGGTTGGTTTGGTCACTGTTGCTGGTCATGACGATCCCGCCCAATGACGTCGCCTCAAAAGCTGGGCTACAGGACGTCTTTTGCAACAACGGACCACTGTGGCACATTGTGATTAGATCCCAGAAGTCTCGTTGTGCAATTTCAATATTCATCCCATTTAGCCAGTCCGGACACTGGTGTACACTTGTGGGTTGAAAAAAAATAAACACGGCACCAAAAAAAAATTAATAAAATAAATGAACGAAGTCTAACACGCCTGGAGAGCTATGTAGAATGTCTTTATATAAAGAAAAAACAATGTCTGTCTTTTCCCAAGAATACAGTTGCCGAAAATGATATACAGTTGTTTAAAATGCTGGTTGTAACGGAGAGAGAAAGTTTGCCAAAAGCATCATAGCTTCCAATTGTTAAATGAAATGTTTAATCTAAGTTTCGTTAACGTTGAAATGTACTTCTAAAATAGCATTTTAAACAACTGTATATCATTTTCGACAACTGTATTCTTGGGAAAAGACAGACATTGTTTTTTTTTTTTTATATAAAGACATTCCACGTAGCTCTCCAGGAGTGTTCCACTTCGTTCATTTATTTTATTAATTTTTTTTTCAACCCACAAGGGTACTCCAGTGTCCGGACTGGCTAAAAGGGATGACTATTAAGATTGGAAGACGAGACCTCTTGGATCTAATCACAACGTTGGACAGTGGCCCGTTGTTGCAAAAGACGTCCTGTAGTCCAGCTTTTGTGGCGACATCATCGGACGGGATCGCCGCAACCGGGTGGCAGTGTCACAACTGGGATCGTCACGACCGTCGGTGAGAACGGGCGTCACATTAGACAGACGGCCAGCCAGGCTGAGTCGTCACATCTAGTGCCGTTTCGACCAGGTTCTGGTTTTAGGGCAGCACTCCGGCCTGCTTTAGTATCACAATTTGGGTGGAGGTGGGGGGGGGTTTAAAATTTTACCAACGTTTCCGAAAAATTATTATTTCATAAATGATTTCAGTTATTTGAAAATAAGTCCTGAAATTGTCACCAAAATCCGACCATTATTTGATTTTTGCAAGAATTTCCAAATTAATGTTTTTCACCGGCAAAAAATGACTCGCGTAATATGTTTGCCGTAATAAACCCTTGTAAAAAAATTGCGTCAATCATGAACGAAAGAAAAACAAGATTTTATACCAAAATTTCGTACGTTTTAGAAAGAAAAACATTTTTAAAAAATAATTAAAAAACTTTGATCTATCCTCTTAACATGAACATTTTGCCAATAAAACTTTTCTTTTATTAAGTTTGGGGCCTTTTTTCTTCATAGTTTGCTGTTTTCTGTTGTTTTTTTTTTTTCAGCGAATTCATGAAACATTTTGCTGATGATAAAACTTTATTTTTAAGTTTGGGGACATTACTTTTCTTTTCATGCTGTTTTTTCGGCGATAAAAGTGTAATGTCGCTTTTATTTAATTTGAAGATAAGAGCTTGAAATTAAAAACTAACTAAAAAATTTTAAGAAAGATTTTCAAAAAGTTCATTTGCAAGTAAATATTCGGTATCATGTTCTTTTTTTGGTTTTTTGACGTCCCTGTTGATGTAAGTAATTAAGTACATTTTGTTTAGGTTTTTCAATATTCATTGTAATCACATTCCTGAGAAGATAACAGATAAAATTACAACTAAATTTGCTATTTTTTATGAACAGAAAAATAAAAAAAGAATTTTTCTTCATGATTCTCAAACTTACCATTCAGACTAAGAAATTTTAACGAGAAAAAGATAATTATTTCTTTGCCTGTAAAATGATTTGTTGAGATTTCCGGTCACCCAGCCTAATTTTTGTATTGTTCGTTCAATTTATAATGTCTAAGTTAAAACGAATGACAGGAAAAAAAAAAAAGGAATTAGGAAATGGAAAAACACGATACAAATAAATTTCATTTGAGAAAAAAAATTGCTTGATAGAATATTAATCGGTGTAAAATACGATTTGGTTCCTTGTGTTTAAAATCCTTATATTTCTTGGAATTTACGGAAATGGAGCAAAATAACACAGGTGACATATTGCTTTATACCATTATGGACTTATGGGAAAAAACTTGAAAAATGAATACTAAATAATTAAAAGGTCAAATTTGAGGATATGTTTTTGCTTTTATTTTTCCAGATAACAGAAAATGGTGAATCCATAAAAAAAGTAGTTCCTTGTGTTTGAAAATAATGTTAACAAATATATATATATATATATATATATATATATATATATATATATATATATATATATATGCCTGACATTACTTCCCTTCAACCAACACTGCCCTTATTAAGTACCTGAATATATGATATGAGGTCCTTCACTTTAACTATCAAAGCAGAGTTCATATGAAATGAAAATTTTATTGAAACCTTGTTTAGTCATGACAAAAATTTGCATTAAATTAGGTAAATCAGTTCTAACACTGCGGGTGGAGGAGATAAAAATATTACCATTGGAGCAAAATAAACCAGAGAACATTGGCATCAATTAGTTACCATCATGAACTTCCTGAAAAAAATGTTCAAAAACAAATTTTAAATAATTAAAATGTCTACTTTGAAGACAAATTTTATTTTTATCTCAAAGATAAAACAGTAAGGATGATCTATGAAAAAAATTATGTTTACATACTTTAAAAAAATGTTAAGATATTTTAAATTAAAAAAACATTGCCATGGTCACTTGTCATATATCAAATGTCAACAGTAGACAAAAAAACATGGTTTACTCTTAAAGATAAGGTGGATTTGCCTGAACATGTCTGTTGTGGTGATACCGACCGAGCAAAAGCGATGGACCGGATGTTTGCACCCTCACAACCAAAAAGCAAATGACCAAAACTCGATGGTGCGCAGCTGGATTCGCGCAGATGTTCCGGTTGAAAAATAAAAATGATTTTAAATATTAAATTTCCAGTTCATGAGCCTACGCGAATTTTATTTATTGGTCAATGGGAAGCCCAGAATCAAGTACAAATGTGAATCCCAAATGATCTGCTGCAATCCAAAAAGAAGATATAAAAAGCCGATACAGAAAGCATGGACAGGCAGATGCAGACAGCTAGACCTACACAGACTGACTCGAGAGAGAGGAGTGTAATCAGTATCCTCCTTGACCTAAGTCAAACGGCTTACTAACTTAGCCTCCCTTCACCTCTCCTTTCTTTCTTTGCTGTCTCAAAACTACTGATTGACCTAAGGAACGGATACATCGAAGACATTCCTTACTTACAACGCTTCCACATTCCTAAGCATTAATTCTCTTTTCAGCATTTTATTGCCATGAACATTTTAACGTCCGTTGGACCTATACTTCAAGATTACTTTAATTCAAAAAACCCCAAATCTGCCGAGCGCATTTATATTTTGTGAAAAGTTCAAAGACATTTCCTCCCAACAAACACACACACAATTTAAGTATCGAATTCTCCTTGTCAGCCTTCTATTACTGCTATAAATTCCAATTTATAGCGGGTTATCCATTCTTTTCTTGTTTGTAGTGGGAGTCCGTTCTAGTGAGTGAGAATGGAATATGAGGGTATGGAGACAGCAAAAGACATATTTAGCAGTTGTTTGAGACAATACAGTAGTAATCTACAGATTTCTGTTTTTATCTGACTCTTTCATCCTTGTCTGAATTGTTCAACTTTCTTTCACTATTTATATCAAATAATGTTTTGACACTGGCTTGTTACTTCCTGTCAGCTTTGTAAATCACTCTCTTTTCATTGATTATTAAATAATAACATGGTTTTACATGGTCTACCCATCCATCTTTGACCATCAACTTCAATAAACCTACAATTGCTGACTGGGTTTCTATATCCATTCTTTTAACATGACAAAACCATCTAAGTTCTGCTTGATGCATAGCATGTTATTATAGGGGGTACCTTATCTTATTTATTCCTTTTTTTTTTTTTTTTTTGTTATAGTTGGATTCCATTCTAATGAAGGGTAATTGTATATCGTGCAGGTTAACGGAATTTGGCCTTGTGGGAAGATAGCCCACTATAATTCATAAAATGATTATAAAATCAAGAAAGGCAATTTGAGTATAAAATAACATGTATATATACACATTTCAATTAATGTTTTTACAATTAAAATAATACTGGAATATAAGTCCAACGGAGGTTAAAGTGTTCATGGAAAATAACATAATGCTGAAAGAGATAAAAGGCTTAAGAATGTAGCGGCCTAACTACTTTTTTTAATTTGTTATGTAATAATGTTAGCTTCTCAATTCAATGTGTACCAAAAAGTGAACAAACAAGATAGATGACAGGGTAAATAAATTTTAATTTTAATAACAATGGTGAATATTAAAATAAAGAGGTAAAATAAGTTACCTCCCTTTTACTGTTGTAGACAATAAATTGACACAGTTCAAAGATGTTGAGTTGGAAAAATAGTCTGTATTTCCAAATAGTTGAAATAATTCAAAATGATGAGTTGGAAGAAATAATCTGTATTTTGTTCCAGTTCAAAGTGAGAGTTGTAAAATAATATGCAATCAAAGTGTGTGCATAAAAAAATGTCAAAAAATACTTGCAGTTTACCAGGAACAAAATGTTGAATATAAAACTTAACTTCTGGTCAAGTAAAGAAGCCGGCTTACTTTCTTTTTACAAGTAGGCAAAAACAAGTATTGCCTTAAAAGAAAAGGTGAGCACGAAACAATAGGTCCTGTGTCTTCAAAGGAAACTTTCCAACTGAAGCTTCAAGAGCGGGAAGATTCCCGCTTTTTCGAAAGAGAGGCAAAATGCTGCTGCTGATGCAGAACGAACCAATGAAAAGTTTGGTTACAAAAAGAAGATGGTTTGATTTATTTTACAATTTTCCTTCTCGAACTTTTTATAAATATAGGTGATACGAGGGTGGCGGGATAACACTTACTTGGGCACCGGTATCGACTAAAAAAGACATGCGTGATATTCTGTCATATATGAAAAATAGGCGGCACATAGATTTACTGCTGGTGGTAGTAGCCGCGTTCATGGGCCACCAGCTAACTCGTTTCCCGCGTCTCCCGAACGCTGGGCGCCATTATCCGTAAAATATTTACATGGTTTGATACATTTTTTTGCTTTGGACGCATACTTAAAGTGGTACCAGCAAAATTCACCATGTGGCCGTTCGCGGGAAAGTGATCTGTTACGTGACAAGCTTCTATTTTTAGTGCGGGACCTGCGTTCTAAGTTGTCGACGCGCAGTGTGAGGGCGTCTATTCTTTTAATTAAAGCATCTACACTGGTAGAGTTCACTGTAGTCGGGGTAAGAGAAAGGTTAGTTTGATGGACAGGCTGATTTTCCAAAATTTTATCAGCCATGTCCGCTAATTCAGTTAGTTCAATTCTCTCCGCAACACTCATTAATATTTGAGCTATCTGTGTGGGAAGTTTATCCACCCACAGCTTCCGTAAGACAGTGTCGGACATAGTATTGCTCCCTAGCAAGGTCTTCATACGTCGCAACAACTGCGACGGCTTATTGTCTAATAACTGTAAATTATTGAATAGTTCATGTAGACGTCTATTTTCAGACTCACCGGTCCTAGCAATAATTGTGTCACGTAGCAGATCGTAAGGTTTGTCTGCTGGTACTTGGTTTAGGAGGTCGACAATGTCGACTGCAATCTCTGGTGGCAATTTTTCAACCACATATGCAAATTTGTCACGCTGTGACGTAATTTTTTTTGCACAGAATATGGCATCAAGCTGGGCAAACCAGACTTGAATGTTCGATCTGCTAAAAACGGGCAGGTTAAGGAGAATTGGACCCATTGCAGAGCTGTCTACCATTACGAATAATTATCTTATCTTGTTCTACCAATGTCCACACGTACACACAAAATTGAGAAGAGAGAGGAGTCACCAAAAATTTTAATACACCCACGCCGGGATTATCCAATTTGTATTGGAGCGGTAATTTCACACGTCGGGGTTTACGAATTGTAGAATGGCGGTAATCCACACGTCGGGGTCATCCAATTTGTAGCGGCCTAACTACTTTTTTTAATTTGTTACGTAATAATGTTAGCTTCTCAATTCAATGTGTACCAAAAAGTGAACAAACAAGATAGATGACAGGGTAAATAAATTTTAATTTTAATAACAATGGTGAATATTAAAATAAAGAGGTAAAATAAGTTACCTCCCTTTTACTGTTGTAGACAATAAATTGACACAGTTCAAAGATGTTGAGTTGGAAAAATAGTCTGTATTTCCAAATAGTTGAAATAATTCAAAATGATGAGTTGGAAGAAATAATCTGTATTTCCAAATAGTTGAAATAATTTAAAATGATGAGTTGGAAGAAATAATCTGTATTTTGTTCCAGTTCAAAGTGAGAGTTGTAAAATAATATGCAATCAAAGTGTGTGCATAAAAAAATGTCAAAAAATACTTGCAGTTTACCAGGAACAAAATGTTGAATATAAAACTTAACTTCTGGTCAAGTAAAGAAGCCGGCTTACTTTCTTTTTACAAGTAGGCAAAAACAAGTATTGCCTTAAAAGAAAAGGTGAGCACGAAACAATAGGTCCTGTGTCTTCAAAGGAAACTTTCCAACTGAAGCTTCAAGAGCGGGAAGATTCCCGCTTTTTCGAAAGAGAGGCAAAATGCTGCTGCTGATGCAGAACGAACCAATGAAAAGTTTGGTTACAAAAAGAAGATGGTTTGATTTATTTTACAATTTTCCTTCTCGAACTTTTTATAAATATAGGTGATACGAGGGTATCGTAGAGAGCTCGACAAGAATGTGGGAAAATGTTCATTTTGAAGTTGCCACATCTAAGGTCAGTAAGTTGGTTTGTGTGGAATGTCTTTGAAGAGGTCAATAAGTACTTTTGAGAATAGGAAGAAAGAACGAGGTCAGCATAGTAGCCACTCGACTTAAGTCAAGGGGATATTAATTACACTCTTCTCCTCTCGTTTTCCCGTTTCGCTTTTGCTCGGTCGGTATCACCACATTATATTGAAAATACCCAATCATTTTCTTAACTCTTTTTCTGATTTTCTATCCCTAAGTCTGACATTGCACGTCTACCATACCATTTGCATTGTTGGGTTAATATCAACTTATTAAGTGGGCAGATTTCGTGACCATATAACGTAACACTTCTAATGCAAACTGTAAATAACTTTCATTCGTCTTATGCAAAAATACTTGAGATGTTAGAGGAGGCAAAAGTTCCCTAAATTTTTTCCAACCTGATCTTACAAGGGATATTGTATTTGCTTCTGCACCTCAATCTGCGCTTAATGTCACCAAGATAGCAAAACTGATCAACAACTTCATACTCAACATTATCAAGCTCAAGTATTGAATGAGAAAAATAATAACAAGATTATATTGAGAAAAGAAGAGTCCTAACCAATCCACTGATAGAATTGATCAGGTATACATCGATCTAAATCTCAGGGTAAAGGTATTTTGTTAATAAGTTTCAGAATAAAAACAAAACACAAAATATTTTACATTTTCATTATAAACTACATGAAGGCATAAAAATAATTTATGTGAGGAATATGACTGAATACATAACAATGACTCTTGAAGACATAAAGTTTTGCTCAAAGGTGATGCAGGTTGAGTTGAAATTTTTTCATTTTGGTAAATTGTTATATCATTATTTTAATATAACTTGTTCCTTCATTGCTGATTTGTTTTTCTTTATGTAAAATTATAAACAAATTTGTCATTATTCTAATAAGTGGTGAAAATATGCAATTAGGTCAATTTTACGCTATCTGTGAAAAAAAGGACTGAGTGTAAGGACAGCAGCAAAAAAAAAATTAATGATGTGAAATGTCTCAAAAATTGTCAACGTATGTATGGCACAAAACTGGTTCATAAGTTTCAAGGAAGTTGGTACCAGTCTCAAAGAAAAACCAATGTCAGGGAGAGCTTTTGTTACGGAAGGTAGTTCATTGGGGAATGTAAATTATCTATAATTTTTGTCAAACATTTTGCCTTTATTTCCAAAAATCTGCTCATAATAATAAAATAAAAAATTCAATAAAACTATGACATTATTTAATTTGATAAGCTTGTAATTGGTTTAATAAATAATATATATTTAGAGAAATTAAAGTCTGATTATTTTTTTTTATTAATAATGAAATTTTAAAAGAATTGTTTTCGTCTTCTTTAAATTATAATAATTTATAAAGTTTTTAAGTTATGTTAAAAATACTTCAAATACTTGTTGGGATTAAGTTATTAAGTGAGGATTATATTTACTAATCGAAAATTGAAAATTTTAATACAAAGTACTGTGCTTTCATATTTTTAAAATAATTTTTAATTTTAATTTTTTTTTTTTTGTGTATTTGAAATTATTTTTGCATGGTAATTTCTATTTGTACATTAAAAGGTTATTTTTCACGGTCTCTTCCTCTAACATAAAAAAAAATTTGAACAATTTTTTAATTCTGGTCCCCATACATTTATCTTACCTCGCATCTGTTGAGCTGTTATCACATCTCAAATATATGGAAGTGGGGGTTGTAAAGATCAACACACTGTGTTTAAGAAATAGTTTTATTCCAAATTTTATGTGATAAATAAGTAATACGTGTGTAAATCAGATTAGTTTATTTTTAAATTTGTTAATTTTCCAAAAATAACATGACACAGATGTAACACTTTATTTTTGCAACATTTTTAAAGCCAGGAATTAACTTTTGTTTACAAATGTGTCAATATGCAAAAATGGCTGAAAAATCTCAAAATTTTAGATTTCAACAAATATAATTTTTGTTTGAGTATTTTGCTTACTAGAAATAGTAAATTTAATAATTTAGCTTTCAATTAAAACTAAAATAAAAGTTCAAGAAAACATTTTATTTTTAAAAATTCAATTTAAAAGTTAGATATCAAAAATGAGTGGCAGTACCTAGATTTATAACAGATTTATTAACTTGGTCACATTTTTCAAGGATTGTTTGTCTTACAAAATATTCACTTAGGTTATGTCAATTCTGGTCAACCATACTTCTAGATGTGTAAACTGATTTATGACTTGCTGTCATCACCTAGTTCACGGGTCAGCGACTCAGACTTCCATGATTAAGAAATACTTTTATTCTAAATTTCATGACATAAACAATATTTGTTTCGAATCAGTTTAATTTATCTTTAAATTTGCTAACTGTCCAAAAATAATGTGTTACAGAAGTGTATTTTATTTCGCAAGATTTTTCAAACTTAGAATAAACTTTTGTTTACAAATGTGTTGATCGCTCAAAAAGGGCAAAAAATTTTAAAACATTTCAAAATTTTAGATTTCAGTGAACATAATTTCTGTTTGAAATACACGTGAATAATTTGCTAACTGAAAATAGGAAATTTAAACATTTAGCTTTCAATTAAGCTAAAATTTGTTTTTTTTTTTAAATTCAATTTAAAACTGAGTGGGGGCAGTTATTGCTATAAAACTGAATGTCATATCTCCTCTGGTTTACAGTCACTTACTAAAAACATTCAAATCTGTGTAGCAAACATACAATTTTGGCTTCAAATTGGATTTATACATTTTCTCAGAAACGCATTAAAACAGGCTCCAAGTTTCACTTGCTAAATACCATTGTTTGATTGGTTTGTATATGGATGTGTCATGTTCTTGCTTTTGTTTGCACACTCAGATTGTTAATTAACACGACAAATTTCTTCTTTCCTTACACACATATGTGAAAATATTAATCAGTGAATGAGAACCCTGGAAAACATACTTTAAAACAAAGCCTGACACATCTAACAAGCCTACGCAAAATTTGGTTTCGCTTTATAAATCGCCAGGAACATTGAATTTGTCAGAAGGGTGTACAGGATGGTCGGCTTAAGCTTCTGATCTCTGTGAAATGGAGAGATATCAGGTGAACGTTCATTCATTTTATACTGGTATTTTTACGGTTGTCATTGGTGTTGTCGATGGCTTTCTCTGGACACTTGCTGAATATGTGTTGTTTCTTCTGTTAAAGTACAGAAGAAGATCAGCAACATTTTTCTTAACCAACCTATTTCCAGGTTTGTTTGTGCGGATATCACTGGCTTTATAGAAGGCTGCAGCGCTTGTATAAATTTATGTAGGACAAGGTCTTCATTTGTGCCTATGCGACTTGCTAACGACATCAATTCATTTAAGTAAGTCAAAGGTCGTCCTGATATTGCTGAAGATGACATCAATTTGTTGAGCATCTCTGGTTTCGACTTTTCATATGCATTATGGCTTCCTTCAAGGTATCGTAATCTTTGAGTGTAATATATTTGTCATTATTCTTCCTAAGGAGAGCTGCCAAAGCATGGTAAAATTTTTGTCTTGCTTGTTTTATGTTTGAGATGTTGAACTGTGCTTCCATTATAGCAAACCAGTTGAATACATTGGACTCAATAAACACAGGTGTTTTTATGGTCACAGCTTGTATGGATGGATCATGGTTGATGATCATTTGTTCTGTGTTGTTTCTTTTTTCTGCCATTGTTTTTGTGGTTGAAGATTTTTTTGTGGATGTCATGGGTCATCAATTTATTGAGGAGTTATAGTGAAGTGTATGTGTTGAAACAGATTAATTTGATTTGGCCTTGTTAGTTAGGTAGCCCATCATAAGAGGGGTATAAAACAAGAAAATCAAATTTTGAATTGAAACAACAAATTTATATGCATATACATCAATTGATTTTTTTCTACAAATAAAATTAATGTATTTCAGTTGATACAGGGTAGTTAAAATGTTTGTAGTAGTCCTTACAAAAATGAGTTTCTGTGTACGTAGGCAGGAACGTATGTGTATATGTATGTATATATAAGCGTCGTCGTTGGGTAAGAATGTCTTTGAAGTATTTGCTCATTCTTAAAGGGTTCCGTTCGGTTATCAAGTATAAGAAAAGTCAGACGGGTGAACTGTGAGAATAAAGTTGTGAGGGAGAAAGATAGAGATGATAATAATAACGATCGCTTGGCATTTGTTGAGGGATGTGTTGGGCTCGTCGCCTTCTCTCTGATGACAGGTGAACTGGCCCGTCTTTTGTTTCGTTTGTGGGGATTGAAAAGGTAATTTGAAAATTCACTCCCGGATGTGATTCAGGCCTTTCCAGATGATGTCAAACAAACTTCACATCGGCTCGCAAAAAGGTCTGCAAACGAATTTGTTTATGATAATTGGAGATAATTTGAATTTTGTTTTTAGATGTTTCCTAGTTTTCTATTGGCCAAAAAACATTTCGCATCATAGTGTGAAATTTCACAAGTTTTGTTTAGGATTCTCTTTTGGATGTGCTAAGCAAAGTTTTTAATTTCTAACAAAATCAATGAGTCAGTACTTAGCATTTGAATTTTAAATCTATGTCTTTGGTTCACTGCTACAACATTACTAACGGTCAGCCTAAAACAAATTCATACCAACATCTGACGCCAACAGGACAATCGAATTCGTAAACCACTCCTCTGTATTTATCCGATAAATTTGCATCTGCCCTTGTCCTAATTCTTCTTGCAACCATACGCTTGTTTATATCATTATTAATTTTTCATTTTTTTTTTTTTCAAACTCTCTACTCATTTCCGGAAAACCTCTTCCGAATCGTAAAATAAATAATGCAATAAATTCTAAATAAAATTATTTATATTTTATATCAATTACCTTTTCAGCTTTGAAATTCAATGAGAAAAACAAAACGGGATTTATTTTATTTATTTTTTTGTCTGCTAATGAGTTGGAATTTGCTGTCAACGTGCTTAATTTTTTGTATACATATATATATATATATATATATATATATATATATATATATATAGTGATGATCATCCACGTATACTGTCTTATGTATAGGAAAGAATATTAATAAAAAGTTTTGAATTTAAAAATGTACTTTTTTTTAACAGTATTTGTTTATTTTTATTATATTTTATATTTCAGACCGCCCTCGGTCCTTCATCAGAAACAACTGATTTTTAAATTTGAATTAGAAACGTATTTCACGAGAGCGTTCGAATATTTTTTTTGTTTACATCACGTGGTGTGTTTGTTCACAACATGCGGCACGTCCGTAGAGAAAGTCTGTTTGTTTTAGATAAAAATTTCTTGGAATATCTGAAAAAAAATTTTTAGCTATTGAAATATTTGTAAAGATTCAACACACCTAAGTCCCTATTTAACCCTAGCTTGTGTGTATATAATTTTAAAATCAAGTATGTTTCTTTCTTTCTGCGTGTGTATGTAGAACTAAAATTGGAGTCTATTAGTAAACATTTTATAATAAAAATAAACAAATACTGTTAAAAAAAAGTACATTTTTAAATTCAAAACTTTTTTATTAATATTCTTTCCTATATATATATATATATATATATATATATATATATATTGTATAGTTCGTTCAGTTCATAATGTGTAAAAGACGAAACGAATGAAAGAAAACAGAATCAGGAAATAGGGAGGAAAAAGGCATAGATGTGAAATGTCTTTTGAGAAAAAAGAAAAAAGTCAGTAAACAAAAAACAAAAACACGAAAGCTAAAGACCGATGCAGTACAAGATTTTGTTCTCTGTGTTTGAAATCTTCAGATTTTCTATGTACGGAGTAAAATGTTGTATAAAAATAGATGCCTGACGTCTCTTCCCGTTATTCGACACTGTCGGCGTTAAGGCCACTCACTCCTAGTCTAACTCAAAAGCAGAATTTACATGAAATACGAAATTTATTAAAACCTATATATTAATAATTTATATTCGCATTAAATTAGGAGAATCAATTATAACATGGGGGAAAATAAAAATAAACCATCATGGGAAAATGAAACGGAATTCATTGTTATCAATTTTTAGTTACCGTTACGAACCTCCTGAAAAGTGAAAATAAACCTAGAAAAACAAATTTTAATTGAAAGGTTGACTTCGAAAACAATTTTCATTTTAATTTCAGATAATAGAATATTATAAAAACAAAAAAAAAAAAATGAAAAATAAAATAGATAAATTTAAATGAAAGTTTTTACATTTCAGTTTTTAAATATTTTTTGAAACATTCCCACACTCTCTAAATCACAATTTGATAAATGGTGAGTCACCATTTAAGACGAAAAATGAAAATAAAAACAAATTTAAAAATCTTTTAAAATCCAATATTATTCTTAGTGATTGATTGCAAAGTGGGTTATCAAATATAATGATTAATTAACAAAATTACCAAGAAGCGCGTTGAACGTTTTGGTTAAAAAAATATAGCGATAATAATAACTTGTTTAAAATGTATGCATGGTAGGCATGATTAAGCAGTCATTAAGGTTCAAGGTCACAGGTCAACAAATGTCATCACTAACTTTTTAAATGATTGCATAAATAGGTAAATAAGTACGGAGGATCAAAACTACTACAGTCTATTTACACTGAATTAACCAATAGTTTTAAAATATTATTTTTATCCTAGAACCTCCTATAAAAGAGAGTAGAATAAATAATTTAAGGAGTATAAAAATGAAATTAAGATCAAGTTAAATGTAAGCGTGATGGTGTAGAGGATTTTTGGTCCCTTATTATATATATTACGATTCGTTGAACATACGATTCAAGAAAAATAAAGACAACAACTCCAATTTGTAACCAATAAATTAAAATATATTCAATAAACAAACAAAACATGTAATAGCAGTATACATAGAGTAAGAGGAAAGAGTTGTTCCCCTTTAGGTGTTTGCCGACCAAAGTAAAATGAAGGAAGTTTTTTCTTGCGCTGAAAAGGTTTGTTACAATTGTTAGCAAGATTTTCATATAAGAACAAATAACATAAAAAATACAATTATTTCGAATGTAATTGTAAGTGATACAAATTTTGGTCAAGAGTTCAAAGTTCAAAAGTTTTTGGTAAAAATATTCAGACAGAAGACAAAGTTCTGTGTCTGTGTGTGCATTAGGTATGAGTAGAAAGAGAGACTTATGTAGAATCCTTTGGCCAGCCTGTTGGTCTACTGATAAGCTTGCTGAAAGTCGTCGCTTAGAAGAGAGTAGAGCAGATCAAACAGCAAGCGCAGGAAAAACTTTGTTTACATAAAAAAAATATGTGATTGGCTAAAAATTAACCAATCACCACACATATATGAAAGAGCTACTTCAAAGCCGAAAGATTAAAGGTGACTACGATTGCTAAATTGTCCTATACAAGAACAGTGGTGATTTTGTGGGGTTTGATACATTGACACACACACACACACACGCACACACACACATACATGGTGATTCAGCGTTCACGTGATAACTTAGTTTTTTCGCGTAAACGCATGCTAATAAAAGCGGGGAACGTCATATGGTACGCTAGTTAGGATTTCGTCCAGGGGCAAGAGCAGACATGTCTCCCTAACTCACACAAACACACGCGCACTAATTGCGGGTAGCAATTAGTGGCGCAAATTTTTTTTTTTTTTTAACCAGAAAAACAACAACAAAGAACGGTTTATTCTCTTAGTAGACGTACAAGAGTGATAGTATGTAAGTGTCCATTTGGTTCGTTGGTCGGTAGGCTGGTACTTGGTTTGTAGGAAGAGTGTGCGAAGCTAGCGGCAGCGTCTTCTTCAGCGAAAGTGTTCCAAGGAGAATCAGTGGCAGCGATGTGAGAGAGGCGTCTGTTTCTCCCGCTGGCTCATGGCTCTCCGCCTTTTGTCCGTTCTACCAAAATGGACTAGGAAAATAGTTCTAGAGAGGAAGAAGGAATTAATGCGCTCTGCCAGTTGATTGGTTAGTGAGTGACCGAATCTCCCGTCGGGGGCACTGATTCGCGAAAAGAAATAGATCTGTGGCTGCTACATCACCCCCTGCTTAGGCGGAAAGCCGACAGAGAAAAAGATAGCGGCCATAAAACCAAGAAGGGTACAATTTATATATAAACAGTTTTACAGAGCTTTTTGGGCCAATGTACTCGTCGACCACTGCGTGTGGTGGTGACATAGTTGTCTGTTGGCATCGTATTTTTTTCAACGGGTGTAAAGATATGTTCATGTATGTAAGTAGGGGGAATATGTGGCTCTTGTGTGTTTGTGTTAAGAAAGGCTCTTTTCACCCTGTCAATAGATACAGTTTCTTTTTTGCCACTAATGTCAAGGGTGAGAAATCCACAGACTGCCTAAGACTACTACATTCGCATGTAAGTCTCTCTCTCTACTCAACGCACACACAGACACAGAATTTTGTCTTCTATCTGACTTTCTTGCCTAAACGCATACACAGACACAGAACCTTGTTTTCTGTCTGAATAATTTCATCACGGATTTGAACTTTGAACTCTTGACGATAATCTTAACGATTGTACAAACCATCCTTTCAGCTAGAAAAAGAACTTCTCTTTCCTTAATTTTACTTACTTATGCATGCCCTCAACCCTATGTAACCTTTGTTAATATATTGTTTTTCTTGTTACTTTCGCCTACTCGTCTTTCTTATTGCCTGTTTTATTTCATCACCACCCAGTTACGTCGAGTCGATCCGTTAAACATAAATTAGTAAGGGACGCTTTGTCCTCTACAAATGGTGACCGCCGACGTGATGTCGATTCGACGTAATTCAGTCCAGCATCGTTGGAAATGGGACTCAGCGATTCTTCTTCGTCTATCAACAAGAACTACTATTCGACGTCGTTAGCTCCCAACTTTTTCCACAGGACTCTAAGATGGCGACCCCACACAGAATTTTTCCAATCGCACACTAGACAGCACAACTGTCATCTCTCTCTCTCCCAGGTTTTCCAGAAAAAGAGTATCACAACGTCATTCAAAGACGCCTTTCAGCATTCAACGCAATGTCACTCAACCAGAACTCTAAGGAGATCGACAAGCCGAATTATTTATACTGGAGAATTGAGACCTCCAAAGAAAATTCGACATTAAACCCAGATATCTTTTTAGTTCTCTCAAACACGCGTCGACACTCGGTATCAACACAAGCTTCAATCGACCACTTTGCAAATCAAAGTTTATAACCAATTGTTAATTCTTCTAACGCCAACATAAATCCACACGCACAGCAAAACACGGAAACTCTTACAAACGCAAGCAACTCAACGTGGAGCATTGGAATAAATTCGAAGATTTTTAACAGCCATATCAACCACCGAGAATTTTCCAGAGCATGCCACATCCTGGCACTCTGACAGGGTTACACTGCTGCAAAATCCCTAGTCACGCGCACCGCATTTCAGACTACGAGAGACAACCAAAAAAATTCACCTTTCACAAATTCACTCGTAATTAATGACGCCTTACAAACTTCAACTCAAGT
This sequence comes from Ascarosepion bandense, assembly GCA_037127315.1. Lineage (NCBI taxonomy): Eukaryota > Metazoa > Mollusca > Cephalopoda > Sepiida > Sepiidae > Ascarosepion > Ascarosepion bandense. The sequence continues at coordinate 79,377 of JBBBDQ010029017.1, forward strand.
GAGAACGACTTTTCTCTACATGTACACTGCTCAACGTAATTTTTTTCTCGCCCTTCCATTTCACCATGTGCTTTTCGAGGATCCAATATGGCGGACCATCAGTCTAATCAGTCATACGTTCCAGCAACCTTCTCCCACACTTATGAACCACGTCCGTGCCACCCACCTTTTTTTTTCAGCAACCAAACTTTTCTGTCATTTTGGCATGACTACTACTACTACTACTACCACCAGCATCATCATCAACGTAATCAAACCAATATATTCACGGACATATTGAAAAAAGTATTTTTAATATTTGTTTCAATCTAAGAGGGGGTATTTGTGGGGTTTGATACATTGACACACACACACACATACATGGTGATTCAGCGTTCACGTGATAACTTAGTTTCCCGCGTAAACGCATGCTAATAAAAGCGGGGAACTAATTGCGGGTAGCAATTAGTGGCGCAAATTTTTTTTTCTTCTCACCGACATTAACACTATGCACATTAACTTTCATTCAAACTGGACCTTACATAAAATAACTTCCTACACATAAATTCACGATTTTTCCAACGTTCGTCCGCTACAATTTATTACCCAATCGCAGACGAGTAAATGACATAGACCAAATGTGAGTAAGAAAAACATAGCAACTGCTATAATGGTATTAAACTTTCCTCAAAAATGCTTTCACAATATATATATATATATATATATATATATATATATATAAATTCAAAAATCTAAGAGTGAGCCAATAACCTACCACGGTTTCGTTTAACAGCTCGTCAGGGAAAATTGGCTTTTTTTTTAGCCAATTTTCCCTGACAAGCTGTTAAGTGAAACCGTGGTAGGTTATTGGCTCACTCTTAGATTTTTTAATTTGTTTGCTCTACTTTCGTTTTGAGTGCTTTGTGTACTCTGCTTTCGCATTGAGCTCTTTATTGTTAAGGTTTTCGTCTTGGGTTTTATTTCTTTCTTACGAATGCTTGACTTTTTGTTCAGGTATTTCGTTTATTTCTTTTCTTCTTCCCCTTCTTTTCCCTCCGGGTTCGTTCCCAGTGGGTTTCAAGATGATCTCATTTGTAGTTTAATTATTGCTAGTCTTGATGGAATTAGTTCTGTTGCTTTTGGTATTATTACTGTAATTTATATTACTATATATATATATATA